>WAAF01008021.1:0-103108 GCA_013400475.1 Tricholaema leucomelas
ATCAGAATGGTGACTGGCACAGAAACCACAAAGGAAGCCATGGTGACCATGTATGAGAGCTGTGGCACAAGGAGCAGCCCGTGGCCCAGCAGTGCCTGGGGCGTCCTGGATGGGTCAGCTGCAGTTCAGGCACTGGATGTGCCATGGCCCTGGCACATGCCGGGCAGAGTAGAACTCTACTGCCAGCACTAAGCCCCGCTGGCCTTTGGGCTACACGGGGGTAGCTGAGACCTAAGGAATTGTTCCGTGCTCAAAGTGGGTGGGTGCTGAGGTCAGCACACTGGTGGCAGTGGTGGCAGCAGGACAAGGGGACAGAGTGCCGTGTCCCTACATTGGGGGCTACCCATTCCAGCCACATCCCAAACTTGGCAGGGGGTGACCCAACCCAGCTGTGGGCACAGGATGAGAATGACATGCCTGTATTTGGAGTGGGGATCTGGTCCACATCCATAGACTCCTCTTAGGGAGATGGCATCTCCAGGAGGCAATATACATAAGGGACATGAAGGCTGACAACAGCAGCAGAGGGAGGGATCCCAACCTTGTTCTCTCCATTTGCTCCATTACTTCCTTGACAGTTTTAAACACCTTTATGGCCTGGAAATGGGCTCAGGGAGCAGGGAAGGTGGAGATTGCTGAAGCCGAAGAGGGGCCTGGGGACCTCAGGCCCACAGAGCAAGCCCTCTCTGTTGTGCTGGAGGGAAAACCTTCACTTGCTCCTTCTGCTCGCAGTGGAACTCCACCAATAGCCCTGACTTGCAGGGCAAGGATGAGGATGATGGTGAGGATGGTGAGGAAGAGGCATCTAATGGGAGCCACAGTTCCACTTTGAACCCATGCTTCTGTTGCTGCCTCTGCTCTAACTTCCGGGTCTGTGGCTGCTGCTGCTGCAGTTGAGCCCAAAGCCTGCCATGGCTCCACTCTTAACACATGCTTCTGCTGCTGCCTCTGCAGCTAAGCTGTGCTGTCCCCAGAGAGGTCCTCCGAGTCCGAGCACACAGCTCCCAGTGGCTCCGTGCCATGTTGGTACCTTTGGTTAAGCAGTGCATGCACACTGTGCCTCAGGTTAGAAGTGCAGCCAGAGAGCTTTCAAACTTCACTGCCTGAATACCAAATATCTGTCGCCTATTTCTCTGTGATGGTTCCCTTCTTGGCTGCCACCTCGTCTCGGCTGCCGCGGACCATGTCGAACCTTTCCCTAGTGGACAGGTGGCAATGTTGCCGTGGAAGCTTCCCTGTATAAAGAGCTGTTTTATCGAAGTGTTAATCCCGCCCCTGTGCTGTACCTATTCCATCGTAAAAAAATCTTCACAGCTGAACGAACCACGCCTTAATAAATTCTGGCATGATTTGATAGGAATAAGTGTTAATTATTTTTAAAATTAATATAATATCTGCTTTATAAAAAAATAACTGATATCACAGGAACGCCGAGGGCCACTGTCACAGCCAGTGAGAAGCTCCTCTGTGGAAGCTGTTGTTCAGGTGGCTGCTCCAACCATCCTGTGTGTTCCAGTGGTCCAAGCCTGGCAGCCCTGGAGCACCCTCCAACCGCCTTGTACTTAAAAGAGATTTTATTCTGTAACACAAGGCAAGAGTAGAGCAAATTCTTCGTTTCAATAAATGACTGCAGTAAATAAATGAAAATAAATGAATGGTTTGGAGTGCTAGGATGAGGGACAGTGGTGTAAGGCTGGAAGAGGGGAGATCGAGACTGGAAGTTTGGAAGAAATTCTTTCTCAGTGAGGATGGTGAGACATGGAAACGGTTTGCCCAGGAAGGTCATGGATGTCCCTTCCCTGGATGTGTTCAAGGTCAGATTGGATGAGGCCTTGAGCAACCTGGTCTAGTGGATGTTGTTCCTGCCCACGGCACGGAGGTTGAACCGGATCATCTCTGGGGTCACTTCCAACCCAACCCATTTGCTCATTCCACGATTCTTCCGAGCCATAAAGCTTGCAGGAATCTGCCTGGATAGTCCACTGAGACAAAATGCAGTGTGCACTTCTCTTCCCGTGCTGCAACCACCTGTAAATACCTTTTCTGGTCACTGAAAATCGCTGGCTTTTACAGATAATAAATACTATTGCTTGAACTCTCGGTGCCGCGGCTGCTGGAGCCCTTCCAATCCTGGGCAGCCGTCGAGGTTTAGCGGCAGAGTCGCAGCTGGGTCAGGCAGTGCAAGTGGCACGTCAGCAGAACGGAGCAGAGGGCAGCAGCCCCAGGACAGGCGGCAGAAGTAGCTGAAGAACGGGCGGCGATGGGTGGCTCACGCTGCCCGCCCCGCCTGCAGCAGGCTCCGAACCCGGCCCCGTCCCGCCTCCGTGGCCGCGCTCGGGCAGTGGCCGAGCGGCCATGTCGGGCCGGCGGGCGTCGGTCTGCCTGTGGCGGCTCTGCAACCTTCTCATGGCTGCGTTCTTCGGGCTGGCGGCCGCCGTGCAGGTGAGGGCGGTGCCGTGTGAGCTGGGAGCGGCCGGCGGCGGCCGCACCGCGCTCCTGTGCGCTGCCTTCCCGCGGGCAGCCGCCCCAGCCCTGGTGGCAGCTGCGGGCTCTCAGTGCGCGTCTCTCCGCCACAGGTGAACGACCCCGACGCCGGGTTCTGGACGGTGAGTACGGCAAGCGCCGAGCAGCTGCAGAGGGGCGGGCGCCGCGTTCGGAGCTGGCCCTGCCCCCAGGCCCCGGCTGCACTCAGCCTGTCTCCGCGGCTTGTCGACAGCCGCAGCTCCGCGGTGCTGCGCCTGGGCCGAGCGGTTACCGCCACAGGAAGCCGCCGGCTGCCGTCATCTGGAGAGCAAGGAGGCGCCAGGAGAACAAGGGCTGCCCTGCAGCGGCTGAAGCCGCCCCGCGCTTCCAGGCTCCGTCTCATTCGGGCCCATTTTCGCACTTGCTCCGAGCTCAGCGCTGGTCCCCCGGGCAGAAAGCACCCAGTAGCTCCTTGCCCTTCTGCTGCCCTCCCCCGGGACTCCCTGCCGGGGCCATCTCCCGACCCCTCGCCAGCTCTGCTTGCTGCGGGCTTCAGCAAGCTTCCGCTAGTTCGGCGGGACCGCCACAGTGCCGATTCGAAGCGTCCTAGCAGGCAGCTGCCGCCGCCTCCCTCGGTGCCCCGGCCCCGGTGCTGAGGGGTAGTGAGCGATGCCTGTGTGTACCAACTTTGGTCCGCGGTAGCGAAGGGGACTCTCTTGCCAGGGAAGACGCCCAGTGCGGGTGGAGGGGCTGGGGTCCCGCGGCGGGCAGTGAGTGTCCCGCAGGGGCTTTCCTTGGGGGTCAAGGTGCAGGTCAAGGGCGGGTTGGGTAGCAAGGGATCAGTAACCCAGCAGCTGAGGAACCAGGGCTGGCACTAGCTGATGCTCCAGGGTTTTGGGGGATGGTGCTGAAGATCAGCAGTGCCAGAGGGAGAGGGGCTGGCAGCTGCTCTGCCCACCTTACAGCCTGTGCTGAAGGGGAGCAGCAGCCCTGAAGGGGAGCAGCAGCCCTGTCGATGGGGCTGCTGCTTCTCTTGAGAAGCTTTCTGCAGTCATTCCTGTTTCATCAACAGGTTGTCTACTTAGTGCCAGCTGCTCTGACAGTGCTTGTCAGTATAAACCCCTCAATAACAGGTATGGTCCTGGTGTGCACAACAGAGTCTCTGCTCCAGTTGTGCCCCAAAATGTTTGATGGTTTTGTTTGCTTGTTTGGTTTTTTAATTGAATCACAGATTAAGACCAGGCCACCTGGAAATGTACTGCTTTATGAGGTCAAAAAGCTGTGGGGCTTGGTTCTTCAGAAGCTGGTCATTGTTTCAGTGCTAGTGGCTGGCTGTGCTGCAGGTGAAGGGAGGAGCCTTCCATGAAGACCTGCTGCTGGCAAGGTCTCACCTTTGCACCCTGACTCTGGCACTCACCACCTGAGCAGAGTTCAAGGCTAAGAGCATGCTCCCAACACGGTTCTGGGGCTGCAACCTTCATTCCCTTCCCTTCCAGGAGGCTACTGAGACACTGGAACAGGCTACCCAGAGAAGGTGGGGATGCCTCATTCCTGGAAGCATTTAATGTCAGGCTGGATAAAGCTTTGAGCAACTCGGGCTAGAGGGAGGTGTCCCTGCAGGGGAAGTTGATACTAGATGATTTTCAAGGTCCTTCCAGGCAAACCTATTCTAGAATGGATCTATCTAGATGATGGGGATTGCCTTGGCAAGCTCCTGTGCCAGCTGTCTGGGCGGGATCCCTCTTAGGAGAGTGGCCAGATTGAGTTCTAGCAGGAGTTTTGCATTTCTGCTTTTCTCTCTGCATGACCTAAAAAGATCTCTGAACAGGGAAAACCAAAACTTTTCCATGGCTTCTCACCCCACCTGAGCACTCAAGCTGCATTCCATCAGGGCCCATGGATTAGTAAGTGTTCACTTTGCCTGAATGGTCTAACTGACCAAGGGAGAGTCATTCACCAGACCCTTTCTCTCACTCCCGGGCTCTGGGATTCCTGAGGTCCAGCCTTGGCAGCAGAGTGACACAAAGAAGCCATTCAGTAATTGTGTCTCCTCTGCATCCTCTGACACCAAAGCTCCTTCCTCACTCAGCTGCAGCCCACATTTTGCCTGCTCTTCCTTCACCACTGATGGATTTGAAGAAGCCCTTCTTGTTCTCTTTTATTTTCCTTTGCTAGATTTAATTGACAGAGGGCCTTGGCCTTCCTTCTTGCATCCTTGCATTCCCTGACAGCATGCATATCATCCTGCCAGGTGACATGTCCCTTTTCCCACATACTATGAACTTCTTCCTTCCATGGGAGTTGCAGCTGAGAAAGGGGAGGGGGTTGGGGCTGTTAGGGTGTGGGGAATGGGAGGGTGCAGGGAGCAGGCTGTGGGAGGATGGGGAGGGGGGCAGAGGGGCTGTGGGGAGGCCTAAGGCTGCGTTAAGAAAGAGCCAAGCTGCAGCGGCTGGCGTTGGCTCTGACTCTCAGGCTGGCCACGAGTTCTCTGCCAGTTTCGTGCTCCTGCAGCGGCGCCTGCTTTCCTGGGGAGAGAGGAGGATGTTGAAGTCGTCAGCTGCTGGTGGAGCTTTTTGCCCAAGCACCAAGTCCCTGCTCTACAGCAGCTGGACTGGAGGTGCTTGCTGGCTACCAGCAGCCATCACAGGCAGCGGTTGGGGGGAAAAGGCAACAACTCACTTTTGTTTCTTCTTCTGCCACCGCCTTGCCAGGAAGCACATCAGAATGGTGACTGGCACAGAAACCACAATGGAAGCTGTGGCGACCATGCATTTCTTCAGCACGTTGTGGGGACACGGGGGGCTTTGGGTGCCCTGTGCACCATCCCCATTGGCACTTCTCTCATTGGCCGTATCTGGAGGAGCAATGGGAAGGTTAAGCCTGTCCTGTGCACCACCATCAAGCTTACAGCACCCTGGCTCTGTCCAGGAACTTCCTTGTCCCCCCCCCAACTGCTTGTGCCTAGAAGCACAGTCCCAAAGCAGGCTTTGGGACAGGTTGTCCCACTAGCAAAACTCAGAAGGGCAGAAGGAGAGGACAGGGGGAGGTGCAGCTGCTTGACCAGCTGCTCCTTCCAGGGATGTGGCCAGACCTCTGTCTGCCACCTCCCGCTGCCCAGCCTCAGGCTAAGGCACAGTGCAGGATACCAACCCTGTTCTCTTTCCAGGTTATCCACAAGTTTCCTGAGGGCTTCAAAAGCCCTGTGGGAAATCTTTTCCTCCTCAGCTGCATCATTTGCTCTTGCAGGACCTAGAGAGAAGGGATTGAGCTGAGTTTCTCTGGAATAAAATGCAGAACACCAGCACTAGTCTGTGAGGTCAGCAGAGACTCAGTGCTGCGATGCCAGGAGGAGCTGGGAAAATCCTCCCTTGCAGGCACACGCTGCAGGGGCTCCAACTTTACACCAGGATTCAGCTGCTGAGCTGGATAACCAGGGAGTGTTCCATCCTCATCTAGAAGCAAGCCCAGATGAGAAACCTTTCATTGCATGTTGGGCTCCACTTCTGCCTCAGTGACCTGCGGCGCTGGAAGGGGCTCAGGTAACAAGATGGGAAGGACAGGAAAGCACAGCTCAGAGCTCCTGACAGCTGCTCAGGAACCTAACCAGAGAGCGATTGCCGTCTGCAGGCAAGCACAGGATGCTCTCCTCTAGGCAGCTTCCAGTCTGGAACCTGCTTTGACGGCTAAGGGGAGTGCAGGGCTCACAAGTTCCTTTCATTTTCGATCCTGATGGATGCTGCCAGCTAAGCACAGGACAGCAATTACCTGAGGTGCGGCCACCTGGAAGCGCCTCCGTTTCTTTGGCAGGGGCTGGCAGAGAACCTCTTCTTCCTTCCCAAACCACCTCCTCCTGCTCAGCCTCTTGCTCCCTCTCTGAAGAAGGCAAGCAGGACAGTTGGGTTAGATGGAAGCCTTCCCCGTCAAGAGGCAATGCAGCGCAGGACATTGAGAAGGCTGACAAGACAGGCAGAGGGAGGGATCCCAACCTTGTTCTGTCTCCATCTGGTCCAGCATTTCCCTGATGGCTTCAAACACCTTTCGGGAAATCTTTGTCCTCTTGGCTGGGTAATTTGCTCTTGGAGCACCTAAACAGAAGAGACTTAGCAGACTTTCACACAAATACAACACAGCAAAGCAGTGCTTGGTCTGTGAGGACATCAGGGACTCACCGTGGGGATGCCAGTCGGGCTGCAGTAGATGAGGCTGGGGGGGCACTGGAAGAGCCTTTAACTCAGGCTCATCTGCAACTAAACAGAGAAGATTCCATCACCTATTGGCAGCTACCTGGGCAGAACTGGCTGGCAGAAACTATCAGGGGCTCATGCAAGGAGAGGCCACCACAGGCAGGTCTGTGTCCTCACGCCTGCCGAGGCACCCAGCCAGGTGACCCTTGGGCTTGGAGCTGGCAGCTCTCAAAGGGAGGGCAAAGCCATGACCTATCTGTGCCACCTGCCAGAGCCTCAGTCACAGAGCTGGGCCAGGAAGCTGGAGTGCCTTGGCCTACAGGCACACCTGCAAAGAGCACAGCAGAGAAGAGCCTCTGGGACACAGCTGCAGAGTCCTCTGCAGAAGGCAGTGGCACTGAGTGCCAGCCACAGCTGGGCACTTCACAGCACTCAGCTCTGCCCTGCTCTCAGGAGGAGCAGGCTGCAGTCACCCCTGCCTGCAGTGGCAGCGTGCTGAGACCAAACTGAGCTCGGAGCTCAACCCCAACCATGCCCTTGGCTTGGCAGCCAGCACCAGCAGCAGCTTCTGCTCCAAGGGGCCACAAAGAGCTTCTCTAGACAAAGCCCCCTGGGGCACAGCGCTGAGCCCTACTCCCTCCCTCTCTGTTCCTGCTCCATGTCTGCTCTCTGTTCCTCTCCATGCCTGCACCTCCACCATGGAAGGAGCAATTTGCATTTCACAGGGGAAGAAGTGTAAAGGAGAAATGCTCCTTCCTCCAAGGGCTTAGCTGTGGGATTGTTCCTGGCTCCAGCTTCAGAATGGGCCAAGAGGAGAAGCAGTGAGCAAGAGAGCATCTTAAGGCAAATTGCACAAGAATAAGCTCTTGCCACATGGTCAAGGAAAGGAACATGGAGAACTTACATCTGTGACGCTTCAAGGCCTCAACATCAGGCTCCAGCTGCTGAGCTGGATAGCCGGGGAGGGGGAGTCCTCCATCCTCAGCTAGAAGCAAGCAGAGACGGGAAACGTTTCATTGCATGTTGGCATCCACTGCTGCCTCAGTGGCCTGTGGGCATGGGAAGGGGCTTGGGTGACAAGGTGTGAGCAGGGAAGGTGGAGATTGCTGAAGCTGCAGAGGGTCCTAGGGACCTCACACCCACAGAGCAAACCCTCTCTGTGGCACTGGAGGGAAAACCTTCACCCAACACTTCTCAGGGGGAAGAGCCTGCTGGCCAGGAAAGGCTGCCCTAGCACTGCCTGCTTACCTGCTCCAACTGCTTGCAGTGGAGCTCCTCCAACAGCCCTGACTTGCAGGGCAAGGATCACGGCCATGAACAACAGCTGAGTAGTTGTAGCCATGGCTTCTACTGCTGCTGCTGCAACCTGTGGCTGCTGCTACTGCAGTTGAGCCCAAGGCCTGAGGGGCAGATTTTTATAGAGAGCAAGGCTTTATGACATCAGAGGGCATGTCATGACCTCACATCCAGGCACAGGCCCATGGTAACAGCTCTTGGTGTGCTGCTGGAAAGCTGCTCGAGCACACCTGGAAAGCTTCCCTCCTGAGGAGGGAATCGTATCTTGTTGGGCAGCTTGCCCAAGGGCTGGACACAGGATGCTCTGCTATAGGCATCTTCCAGGCTGCAGCCCAGCTTGCCAGCTTAGGGCTCACTGTCTCCTGACATTGCCATTCTGTTGAAGCTACATCTGTGACACAAACCTTGTTGGAGACTCTGCAAGTTAAACTCTCCAGTGGGTTTCTGCTGCTTGTGCCAGGCTTTGCGGAAGTTGAGGACTGAAGCAGCACAACTGTTGTATCTCTGGACATTGCTTTACATTCACCAGGAGGCATTTGCCATTTGAGTCTGTGGGAGACTCAGTTCTGTGCTCCTGCCTCTGCTGAGCTGCAGAAGTTCAGCCAAATGGGGAATCAATGCTGGCTCAGTTGTGCTGAGCTCTGGAGTTTTGGCAGCTCCTCATCTTCAGTGGTTGTCTGGAAGGGTCAGTGCCTGTAAACATCTGCTTTGAATTTCATGGGGGTTGCTCTTGGCATTGCTGAGCTCAGTGAGAGCCACCCATGTCTGCTCACTTCTGCCCCATGACCCCTAGGAATGGAGATGGAAACCCACCAGAATCTGTGGGTCCATTCAAATGTTACTATTTTTATTTCCTTGTGGAAAAAAAGCAGGCCCCAGGCAGAGCTGTGATCATTGCTCATCACCATGGGAAACCTCAGGTAGAGGCTTATCAGAGAGCATGAGGTAAGATGCTCCCCAGAGTGTGGTTGCTCTAGCCCCAATGGCTGGAACTGGGAATGGCTCCCCTGCACCCCACTGGTGTTCATGCTGAGTATCTGGTTGTATCTGTGAGCTCCAGAAAGACCATTCCTCCTGCCTAGAACTTGCATCTCCAACCTGCTGTGTGATTGGTTTCCATGCATGTGGAATGATGGAGTGAGGTTCCGGTTTCTTGTTTTCTGTTTCTCAGTATCACTTGTGAGCAGATTTCCCTGGTCACAAAGATGCTGCTCTAAGTTCCACCTTCCTGCCTAAGCTGTGTATTTGCTGAGGGGCACCTTTTCCAGCAGTTCAGTCCCTTGCTGATGTGCAGGGTTTCCTTTGTGCTGCAGTTACTGGCAGTCTGTTTTTCCCTCAGGTAACGGTGTTTGGAGGATCCTCTGTAACCTTCATTCTGCTGGTTGTGTTGTTGGGATCATTGCCTTGGCTCACTCTTTGTTTGCTTATGCTCAAGGCAACATTTTGCACGAAGAAGAAGGCAGGTAAGCAGCACTTTGTGTTTTCCTCTGCCCCAGTGCAGCCAGGCCATCTCCTTCTGCCGTTCATCTCTGTCTGCTAGGCTACTGCAGTTGAGTGCTGCTGGTCCAGGACAGCCAAACCGAGAAGGGACCACAGCAGAGACTGGGTGGACAAAAGAGCTGAAGGGAGAGGACAGTGGTGGCTGCCTCCCAGAGCAGGCAGTTGAATTTCACTGGATGCTGCTCTGCTCTGTGCTCTGGGATGTAAGTTTAGCTTGCCCAGGGAGGTCCTGGATGCCAGGCTGGATGGGGCCTTAAACAACATGCCTTAGTGCATGGTGTCCCTGCCCATGGCAGAGGGGTTGGAAATAGATTATCTTCGGGGTCACCTCCAACCCAAACCATTGTGTGAATCTGTGAAAGAGGGAGTGGAAGCAGGGATTTCTGCAGCTGCATTGGCTCCCATGGTGGGAAGCAAAGTTACTCCATGTAAATGTAATTGTAGTTATAGTGAAAAGGCCTGAGCAGGTCCAGAGGAGCAGACACTACTGTGTTGGAAGCAAAATCTGATTTTTAAAAGCAAACACTTGCTTGTATTTTGTGCTCTGGTTCTTGCTTGATTTTGTAGAGAGCTGCTTGGTCTGGTGATTATTGCAATATGGATGAGTCTGTGTCGCAGTTCAGCAAAGTAAGTGTGGTTGCCTTTTGTGTTTGACAACACACAGCTGGTTTTGGCCACTTGTTTTTCTGCCCTATGCCTGAACCTTCTCATGTAGCTAAGCAGGAATCGCTGCTGCTGCAGCATCTTGCACAGAGGAAAATCTCTGAGGAGAAGTAAAGGTAAGGAAAGGGGTTTGGGGCTGCTTCTGCAGAGAGCCACAAGTGCTAATGACCTGTCAATGAGTTCAACTAGTGAAGCCATTTCTGCCACTGCTCCCCGTTGACATAACATAACTGATGCAGAGCTGCAGAAGGCTCCATGCTTTCCCCTCCAGCCTCTTCAGAGGGCTGTGCTTCAGCAGCTCTGCTCCATTGCTTTTAGCTGGGAGCAGGAAAAATCTCCATCTGCCAAACAGTGCACATGTGCTGGGAGAACATGGCACAGATGCTCTAGGCAGGCAGGTCTTGTTGATGGAGCCTGAGGTGGCAGAAGAGCTCTTCTTGCTGGCCCCCAATGCCTCTCCAGTCAAAGACTGTGTTGAGGCATCCACGGGAGCTGCACAAAAGAGGCCAGAGGCTGCCTGCTGGCTTTCCAGCTGCTGCCAGGGCTGAATGTTTCACAGCATTCTGATCTGAAGTAGCTCTCTTGCATTTGTTTCCTCGTAGGAGCCCGCTGGCTGGAGCTGGCTTGGTCGCTGCAGTCGTGGTCGCTCTCTTGCCCTTTGTTTCCTGGTTGTACATATCTGTGAACAAGGAGATGCGAGCCTCCTGGCCCACACACTGTAAAACAGTCATTTAGCTGGGTGGCAGAGAGTACAGAATGCATGCCCTGGAGTGATTGGCTATTTATTGGGTCTTAAGGTTGGCATCAGCCTGAGAGCACCAGAGAAGTTCTGGCTGCTTCCAGCAGTGCAGTTTGGAGTTGGCCAAGAAACCTGAGGACCACTGTCACAGCAAGTGAGAAGCTCCTCTGTGGAAGCTGTTGTTCAGGTGGCTGCTCCAACCATCCAGTGTGTTCCAATGGCCAAGCCTGGCATCCCTGGAGCACCCTCCAACCGCCTTGTACTCGAGGAAGTTTGTTCTGTAACGCAAGACAGGAACAGAGCAAATGCTTTGGTTCAATACATGATTGCAGTAAATAAACGACTAAATAAATTATTTGTAGTGCTAGGATGAGGGGCAATGGTGTGAGACTGGAAGAGAGGAGATTGAGAGTGGAGATTAGGAAGAAATCCTTTCCAGTGAGGGTGGTGAGACATGGGAGCAGGCTTCCTAGGGAGGGTCATCCCACCCAGGAAAACTCAGAAGGCCAGAAGGAGGAGTGCTCCTTGACCAGCTGCTCCTTCCAGGGACATGGACAAAAGGCATCCCTGCAGAAGGAAGTACCAACCCCTCCATCTCCTGCCTCTCCCTGGGCCAGCTCCCACATCCTGAGAGGACAGTCAGGCCTTCTCACGGAGCACTTGAGCCTTGCTCTTCCCTTTCTGCCTTTTCATCAGTGTGGGCACCGCTTTTCAGCTCAGCTCATGTAGCTTAGATCTGGTATCAACCCCTTGACTCTTTCTCCTCCCCATCGGGCTACAGTGTCTCAGGCCTGTGTCTTCAGCCTCCTGCTGCTGAGGCTCACCAGAGCCTTCATCCTCCCCATGGCCCCTGTGCCCACTGTCCTCCCTCAGACCCACTCACAGTGGCCTTGCAGCTGGAGCACTAGCCTGGCACACCACAATGCAACCCATATTGTCCCACCAGACCTGGTCACTATTGCTGTTCCCAACAGCTCAGCAGCCTGGACAGGGAGTGACTTTAGTCTGGAGACAAGCACAGGATGCTCTCCTGTAGGCAGCTTTCAGGCTGGAACCCACTTTGGCACCTTCAGAGAGCACAGAGCTCTCAAGTCCTTTTCCCTCTGGCAGTGCTATTCTGTTCACAGGATCACAGGATATTAAGGGATGGAAGGGACCCAAGGAGATCATCGAGTCCAACCCCCCTGCCAGAGCAGAACCACACAATCTAGCGCAGATCAGATGAACACATCCAGACAGGCCTTGAATGTCTCCAGAGAAGGAGACTCCACAGCTTCTCTGGGGAGCCTGTTCCAGTGTTCTGTGATCCTTACAGTACAGAAGTTCTCCCTTGTGTTGAAGTGGAACCTCTTATGTTGCAACTGACCTCCATTGCTCCTTGTCCTGTCCCAAGGAGCAAGTGAGCAGAGCCTGTCCCCCCCCACTCCTGACCCCCAGCCCTCAGATAGTTATAAACATTTATTAAATCCCCTCTAGTCTTCTCCAGACTAAAAAGTCCCAGGTCTCTTAGCCTCTCCACATAAGCCATGCCCTCCAGTCCCCTCATCATCCTTGTAGCTCTCCACTGGACCCTCTCCAGCAGATCCCTGTCCCTCTTAAACTGAGGAGTCCAAAATTGAACACAGTATTCAAGATGAGGTCTCACCAAGGCAGAATAGAGAGGAAGAAGAACCTCCCTTGGTCTGCTGGAGACACTCTTCCTAATACACCCCAAGATCCCATTGGCTCTCTGTGCCACAAGGGCACATTGCTGTCCCATAGTTAACTTGTTATCCACCAGGACCCCCAGGTCCCTCTCCACAGGGCTGCTCTCCAGCAGATCACCTCGCAGCCTATACTGGTGCAGTTTATTATTTCTGTATCAGCCAAGCCTCCCAGTTTGGTGTCATCAGCAAACTTGCTGAGCAGGCACTCTGTCCCCTCATCAATGTCATTGAAGATGTTGAACAGGACTGGACCCAGCACTGATCTCTGGGGGACTCCACTGGTTACAGCTCTCCAGCTGGTCCTAGCACCACTGATCACCACTCTTTGAACTCTATCTTGTAACCAGTTCCTAATCCACCTCACTGTCTGACGCAAACCTTGCCAGGAGATTCTGCAAGTTGAATTCTCTAGTGAGCTTATACTATTTGTGTCTAACTCTGAGCTGGAGCAGCACAACTGTTCTATCTCTGCACGTTGCTTTCAGTTCTCCAAGGAACTGTCACTATCACGCAGTAACTTGGAAGAAGTTAAGCCTCCTGCTTTCCAGCTTGTCCTCAGACGTCAGAGGGGCTGGGGAAGGCTGAGCTTATTCCTAAGCGATGCCCAGTTTCGCGTGCCCGGGAGCAGAACTACAGCCCACAGCGCAGCCGGCTGCTGCTCCAGGAGCCGCTGACGGCTCGGTAGTGGTGCGCATGCACAGCGCCGCCAGGACGGGGCCGCCAAGCTCCTCGAGTCCGCTCCCGGCGGCTGCGGCCCTGGGCGCATGCGGGCACCGCTACCGTCCTACGGCTCGGCTCCGGGACCCTGCATGCTGCGCTTCCGCAGTCATGAGCTCTTACCCACAATTCTGAGGCACATTCATGCGATTTTCAGTCTCTTGTAGGGGCGTTTGCCACTGGGGGCTGTGGGAGACCTAGATTCTGTGCTCCTGCCTCTGCCGAGCTGCAGGGAAGTTCAGCCAAATGTGGAATCATAGAATCATAGAATGGTTTAGGTTGGAAGGGACCTCAAGGATCATCCAGCTCCAACCCCCTGCCATAGGCAGGGACACCTCCCACTAGAGCAGGCTGCTCAAGGCCTCATCCAGCCTGGCCTTAAACACCTCCAGGGAGGAAGCATCCACAACCTCCCTGGGCAACCTGTTCCAGTGTCTTACCACCCTCACTGTAGAGAACTTCCTCCTAATATCCAGTCCCAATCTCCCCTCTTCCAGCTTAAACCCATTCCCCCTTGTCCTGACATTACTAGACCTTGTAAATAGTCCCTCCCCAGCCTTCCTGTAGGCTCAACGTTCGGTCGCGGTGAGCTCTTGGATTTTGGCAGCTCACCATCTTCAGCGGTTGCCTGGAGGGGTCAATGCCTGGAAAAAACGCTGCTTTTAACTTCACGGGTGTTGCTGTTGGTAACAGCAGCCCAGTCCCATTGTACCTGTTTCAGTGTCCCTAGCCCTGGAGAGGGAAGCATGGTGAGAGCGCTGGACACACAAGCTGGCTGGGAGAGAGCCAGAGCAGCTCCTGACGCAACACAGTGACATAAGGTATTCCCACATCAGGGTTTCATCAGCTGGTACTGCTGCAGGTGTGCACCCACAGCATTCCATGATGCAACACTAGAGATGGTCTCCATTTCCCTTGGGCTTGGCTTTTTCTGAGGTGTCCTTTAGTCTTTTAAGCCAATGTTGCGTTAGGCTACAGGGTGCAGTGACTCTGCCAGACATGAGACTTTACTGTCATACTATAAAATAAAATGCAGTGTGACTGAACAGGCACAATGTCTACAACTACCTGAAGGGTGGTTGTGGCCAGGGAGAGGTTGCTCTCTTCTCTCAGGTGGCCAGCGCCAGAACGAGAGGACACAGCCTCAGGCTGCGCCGGGGGAAGTTTAGGCTCGAGGTGAGGAGAAAGTTCTTCACTAAGAGAGTCATTGGACACTGGAATGGGCTGCCCAGGGAGGTGGTGGAGTCGCTGTCCCTGGAGCTGTTCAAGGCAAGGTTGGACATGGCACTTGGTGCCATGGTCTAGCCTTGAGCGCTGTGGTAAAGGGTTGGACTTGATGATCTGTGAGGTCTCTTCCAACCTTGGTGATACTGTGATACTGTGATAATTCTGCATGCTTTAATTCGGACTGATATAAAAAAAACTCATTAATATAGTTTGCACTTTCCCACAGTAAATAACAAGCCAGGCAGGATCGAGTGTTTCAAGTCAATGCCATGCATTCATTTATTTCAAACACTATTACTGGCCTTCTCTGTTCTCCAGGAAGAAGCTAGCTCTGTTTTCTGACAGAAATACCTATTCCTAAAATTCAAAGGATAAGAAGTATCCAACAGAAAACTATGTGTTTATACTACAAGGATCAACCACACGTCTTCCTTATAAGCTTTCTTACAAACTGAATTCCCTGCTTTTTAGTCTGAGTCCTCACTGAAAAAGAGCTGTTTGTATTTGCTTACCATTCTCAGAAGTGCATAACTCTGTCTGAAATTCTGCCCCTTCCCTTTAGGATCATTTTGTCTTTGTAGACATAAATAGTTCCAAAGGCATTGCTGTCTGATGGAGTTTCAATAACCCCCTCCAAAGTCAGATGGTGAACCCCATGCGAGTCCAGAAAATACCCTCCGTCATGCATATGCCCTGCAAGGAAGCAGACCACGCACTGGTGAGAGTGTATGACCGA
Organism: Tricholaema leucomelas; assembly: GCA_013400475.1. Taxonomy (NCBI): domain Eukaryota; kingdom Metazoa; phylum Chordata; class Aves; order Piciformes; family Lybiidae; genus Tricholaema lacrymosa; species Tricholaema leucomelas. The sequence continues at coordinate 15,232 of WAAF01008021.1, forward strand.
GAGGGCCTCTTGGTAATTCCAGGCTAGGGACACTATGTCTGAAGCGTCCGGATGAATGGGCAGATGACCTGCAGTTCAGAGAGAAAGAGGCAGGAAAGTTACTCTAAGTGTAACCAAACTCTGCCTTCACTGCTGCAAAGTTCAGATATCTAACTGTGCACAGAAAGGACACCCAGTGTCAGATACAGGTGCTGTTCTGCCTCATAGGTTGCATCTGCACCTTAGTGGAGCTACAAAGCTGCCCCGTGCTTTCCTCAGCTAGCATAGGCCAGCTACATAACTTTTTTGGCATAGAGCCCGAGATACCCCCTTTCCACATACCCGTAACTACAACTTTTTCTTGGTTTTCATCAGAGAGCCTGAGGACTTCATTGAACCAGTCCAGCTGGGCTTGACTAAATCCTCCGTTAAACTCTACAAACTGTGGTTCCTGGAGCCCTGCAATGAAGAAGAAGGTTAGGCACAGGTGCACATACCTCTGGTGGCTTCCCAGTTTGCCTGCCTTATGCAAGTCTGCTTACAAAAACAGATGGTTTACTCTTAGAGCCTTTTTTCTGTGTGTGCATCTTCTGGATCAGGATCTCCTTGGGCGAAAAAGAAAAGTGTCGTGTGTTGGGGTGGGGGTGGTCACATTGCACACACAGGAGTTCCATTCTTGGGTGTCCCGCCCCCCCGGCATGGTATAGCGTGTGCATTGCTTGACACTCTGCAGTAGCAGCTGCACCAACAGCTGCCTTGTATTCTGGTACTGCAGGGCACACAGCACAGCACGAACCCAAGAGCGCCAGGGCAGCATGACAGGTATAGGGAAGCATCTCCTGTGCCCACCTAGGCAGCGGCCGGCAGCAGGGAGGTGAGGTGGAGGAAATCGGCAGGAATGGGCCACATGCTGCATCCAGCGCCTGGCAACCCGACGCTACCATCGGAGGTTCCTCATTGCTCTGAGAAGCAGAGGTTCGGCCGCCCACGGTCCCTGCCGAAGGCTGCAGCCAGGTGATACCTGCGGGGTTGTTGAGGTTGTCGTTGGGGTTCTTTTCCCGTAGCAGCCGCAGGGCCTCCTTGTAGCGGGGGCTATCCGGCTCCCTGCCCAGGGTGCTCAGGTCGTAGGCGTCCAGCAAAACGACGCGGAACCGCGGGGCCGGGCTGAAGTGATAAGCTTGACAGTCCCGGCAGTCCCCAGCTGGCGGCCCGGCCGCGGCCCCGGCGGGTCGGCTGCTGAGTCCGCTGCGCGCCAGGCGGGCCCGGCTGAAGTTATACAGCTCGTGGTTGCCCCACACGTGGTGCACCGGCACCGGCAGCCGCCGCAGTACTTCCAGCACCTGCGCCAAAGCACCCTCGGCCTCGCCGCGCCGGGCGTTGAGACCATCGATACTGTCGCCCAGCTGCAACACGAAGCTGAGTGGTGGCCGCTCGGTGGTCCAGGCTTCCACAGCGTTCTGTAGCAGGGCGAGGCTCTGCCGGTAGTGCCGCCGCCGGCACCCGCTGAAGTCGTAACCATCATCCGCGTCCGCGTACTGGACGTCCGCAATAACACCGAAGGAAAAGAGCGGCGGTGCCGCCTCCATGGCGGCCGCTGCCGGCTGCGGGGCGGAAGGGGCGGGCGCGGAAGAGCGGTCGTTAAGATGGCGGCGGCCGCGCTGCGCTGCGGGCGTGCGGTGATGCTCTGGCGGCTGCCGGGCGCGGGGCTGGGACGCCGAGGGCTACTAGCCGCGACCGGCAGCCGCCTGATGTCCCGTCTGCCGCCGGGGAGCGGCCAGCGTGAGGGCGCGCAGAGGAGGGTGAGTGAGCGAGCGAGAGAGGGAGGCAGCCCGGGCGGCAGGAGGGGCCGCGGCGTCCTCTCTGCTCAGTCACTAAACGGCTTTTCCTCAGCAGCTGGTGTCGTGGCGGTCGCTGGCGGTCACTTTTGTGGTGTGCGGGGGACTGCTGGCCCTCATGAAGAAGGTGAAGCGGCAGAAGGAGGAGGGTGAGTGCCGACCCCAGCCCGCCTGGGCGGGACCCGACCCGAGCTGCCGGCGAGTGGCCTGGCGGGCGAGGCTCGGCAGCGCCGTGCGCTGTGTGCGTTGGGTGTTCTCTGTGTTCAGACCATGAGCTTTCCGCCTTCATAGGATGCATTTTCTGTGTTCATATGTAACTTGCCCACGCCGGCACCCCGCTGAATCGCGCCGCGCTTTGCCACTTTGCGCCCTGTGTATATTTACGCGCCCCAGGAAATGTAAAAAAAACTCAAAGCCGCTTCAAGTTTAAGCTTTTAAAATTCTTCAGTATGCTTCCTTTTGCTTTAACCCCAAAGCCGCTTCAAGTTTAAGCTTTTAAAATTCTTCAGTATGCTTCCTTTTGCTTTAACCCCAAAGCCGCTTCAAGTTTAAGCTTTTAAAATTCTTCAGTATGCTTCCTTTTGCTTTAACCCCAAAGCCGCTTCAAGTTTAAGCTTTTAAAATTCTTCAGTCTACTTCCTTTTGCTTTCGGAGTGGTGTCTGGTTGTGCACGCTGCTGCCAGTCAGGGAGGACTCTGCGGGTTGGTTTCGTTTCCCTGGCTAGCTGCTGGTGCAAAGAAATAGCAAAACCCCACCGCTAAGACAGTTCAGTAGGCAATGGATAATTCCTGTCCAGTGCTAGGCACAGCACTGGCCACACGGGAGGTTTCCCCTCCAAAGGAGTATGACCGAATACAAGTTTTGCAGAGGTAATACAGGGTTAGCTACTACACATTCATGATATTTCCTGTTTATTTAGATTCGCCTCCTCCCAAGCCGTACTGGGAGGCCTGGGAGGGTCGTATTCTTAGTTGCATTTTTCCTCCCCACGCGTGTTCTTTTGGTTGTTTTTTCCTGTTCTTCTGCTCACATCTGCAGGAGCATCTGGGCTGTCCCTTGCCTGTTTCCCCTTACTTGTACATTATCTTAGAGAAGCATTCCACAGGTTTGCCTTCATCTAAACGTTGTAGTGTGGCAGCTTTCTGCCTGTGTGGGAAACAGGCCCCAGTCTTCTAAAGGCAGAGGCAAAGATTCATGTCTTCCATTCTTTCAGCTCACATATTAGAGGCACACCATGATATGTGATCATCCTGCCTCTCACACGCTCTGGTAACTGCTCTGTGAAACGAACCCCAAAACTCGTAGAGAGTCATAAAGTAGATATGTTTATTGCAGTGCTGGGTACAGGAATGATTACTCCACCAGTCCTGCACACCCCTTGCTGGCACAAGCCACAATTCATGTTACAAGAGCCAACACATGCATAAAAAGAGGTAGGTTTATTACCATTATTTCTTGGAGCTCATTCACATAGGTATTTTCCCATTTTCTGCTCCAGTTCCTCCCCCTCCAGTGGTCTTGGGTGGTCATCTGGGATGAAGACTAGCAGTCTTCCTCACAGAGTTTTTTCATCTCTGATCAGCAGGCCTTCCTTAACTGCTTTATTGGTCTGAAGTCAGGATATTTCTGCTCCTCCTTTATCTCTTTCTTGCTTTCCTTAGTCAAAAGAATGGAGACCTGGGCCTTTCCAAGATTATGTATCACAGTAGCTGCAAACAAACACTTCTGCAGAGATTGCTGTTAAGGTTTGTGTATTATTAACTGACTGCTACAAACAAACACTTCTACAAAGTTTGGTATTTTATAGTTTGCTGCAGACATCCTCAAAAAAGTGCATCTAGTCTGCAAAGCCTTTTACCAGCCCTCTTTGATTTTTCTTTATCATTTCCATACGTTCATTTAGCTTCTTTTATTCAGACTTCCATAGGTTGGTTTTGTTCCTGTTATTCTGGCTTCTATACATTGGTTTACCATAGGTAAACAGTATTTCACAACAGATGAATATAAAAACTTCACTGCCCACAGGTGGTGTTTTTGTGCTTTCAGTGTTGTGATACGCATTGAAGTTGCCCATAGACTTGTTACCTGCCTTGACATTACAGCTTTTGGGGTGCTTTCTGTTTGCCAAGGATTTGCTGACTTCTCTGTTTCACATGTAGCTGGGTACCTGTCTCTTTTTTTACCTTTAAAAAAGAAAAGAAAAAAGAGAAAGAAAATACAACCAGATGGCAGCAAAAGAGATTTTTATGTTTCAAGGAAGGTTAGTGACATGTTTGATTTAGCACAAAGAGGAATGCTTTTTGTGTGAGGAAAATGGTCTCTCACTAGAGGTTCATCTTCACAGTGAGGACAGAGGAGTCCTGTAAAGCTTTATTTGAATAAAGGCAGAGTCCCTGAGGCAGGTCTTTGTAAGGTCTCTCAGACTGATGAAAGGTGCAGTTTCCCTTTTATCCTAAACTCCCAGACACAAATTTCTCTCTCCCCACAGGCTGGCATTCTTGGAATTTACAGACTTTCTGGTGCACCTACTATGTGCTCACCCTTTATATGTAGACCTCCCTACATCGTACATCCCATGTTTATTGAAATTACGATCTTCACTTCTCTGGGTGGAGGAGTTACTGTCCAGTAGCCTATTGAGCCTGTGTGCTGTTCCTAAAGTTCAGAAGTTATGTCTGTGTCCACTTTCTGCTGCTTTGGGAGGACATCCTGCTGGTTTATGGTAAGACCTCTGGTGAGGCAGTAGCAGAGGCTCTTCATTTGCCCATAACAGAAATAAGATTGAGTTGTTGAGATTCCCTTCTTTGTTATCTCATCTAGCAGTGTCTTCATCTGTAAAGACACCTTCCATCTCAGTCCTGTCATTTGGAGGTCTTGACCTCATTGGACTTCTGCATGATGGGTGTAGGTGGATCTTGATGCTTCAGCTCCCTGGGCCTGACTAAACTGCTCGCCTGGGAGGCAGTGTGGGATGTGGCATGGGTGTGTTTGAGCCTCTCCTGGTTTTCGTAGAGCTGGAGAAGGAACGAAACAGAGGCATCGGGAAACCACTGCTGGGAGGGCCATTCTCGCTGGTCAGCCACGAGGGACAGCCCAGGAGCAGCAAGGACTACATTGGCCAGTGGGTGCTGATCTACTTTGGCTTCACACACTGCCCTGACATCTGCCCTGACGAGCTGGAGAAGATGATCGAAGTGGTTGATGAGATTGGTATGGGAACTCTTTTGGTGTAGTGTTCTGTTTATGAAAAGTCCAGATTTATCCAGAGCTGTGGCAAAATACTGCAGAATGCAGAATCACAGAATGTTAGAGGTTGGAAGGGACCTCAAAAGATCATCCAGCCCAACCCCCCTGCCAGAGCAGGATCACACAGGAGCACATCCAGGTGGGTTCTGAATCTCTCTGGAGAAGGAGACTCTGCAACCTCTGGGCAGCCTGCTCCAGTGTCCTGTCACCCCCACAGTGGAGAAGGTCTGTATATTCCCATGGTACCTCCTCTCTCCAGCTTGCACCCTTTGCCCCTTGTTCTGTCGTTGGGCATCTGTGAGCAAAGAGCCTGACTATGTCCTCCCAACACTGCTCTGCACATCTTTATTACAGCAGTGAGGATAGCCCTCAGGCTTCTTGCTCCAACCTCAAAGCCACAGCTTCCTCAGCCCGGCCCCATGGGAAGATGTTCTGCTGCCTGCACCAGCTTCGTGGCTCTATGTTGGACTCTTTCAAGCAATTCCCTGATATCCTTCCTGAAGTGAAGGGCACAGAATCCAACACAATATTCCAGTATTGCCTTACCAAGGCAGAGTAGAGAGGGAGAAGAACCTCCCTGTCCTGCTAACCACTCCGTTTCTACTATACCCCAGTGTACCTTTGGTCTTTTTGACACAAGGTGCATTGCTGGCTCAGGGTCATCCTTCTGTGCACTAGAACCCCCTCCTCTCTGCTCTCCAACAGGTTAATTGCTAACCTGTGCTGGTACGTGGTGTTGTTCTTTCCCAGAGTGATGGTAACTGGTGATCTCTTACAAAATGCTGTTGACTGCTCTTCAGAACTTGAATTAATTGTGAAGTGACACATACAACAGTCTGCCTGGCACTAGGAGCTGGTAATTGGAGCATGACAGCAAAGGATCTTTCCATGACAGGGATTTCACCTAGAAAGGTTGGACCAGGTGATTCCTGGGGTCTCTTCCAACCTAGCATTCTCTGGTTCTGTGACTTGATGGTAACAAAATACGATGCGGGAGGTTACAAGGAATGGTGCTTTTGCCTTATATTGTGGTGGTGGGGTAGATTAAGGGTGGGGTGTATGGGGGGCTTTCCCCCCTCTATTTTATTTGTTCTGAGAATAAATCCCTGTGAGAGTTTCTTCTGAGAATGACTGTGCTGCAAAGTGGTGGCTAGGGGAAGACTGATGGAAGTGGTTTTCTTAGCCTACTAGTCCTGAAGAGTTACTGTACAGGGGTGACAGGAACCAAACCAGATTGGGCAGACTAAAGTGAGGAAGATAGTGAAGGCTGTGGCTGGAAGGTGAGGGAAAAAGCCTCGGTACTGTGTCTTCAACCCTCAGCCCACCATCAGCCATGCTTTTGCTGCAGCCACCATTGTGCTTTGATATGTATGTCCCACTGTGGCACTAGCAGAACCAGTTTGTCATCACCAAAGCAGGGCAGGGTGTCCAGCTGGGAGGCTGGAAGTGCAGCACAAGCACAGAGTGTTGGATTTCACATGGAGCTTTTGCTTCACTCACAAAGCATGGAAACCAAGCTGCCCAAATGAGGCTTTTACTATCGTGCCACAGGAGGTGAGCTGTGAGCTTGTTTGAAGGGAGATGAGAACTCATGATTTTTAGTTTGCTAAGAATACTAGTGGTTGTTAATGTTACAGATAGGATTCCATCTTTGCCCAATCTGACTCCACTCTTCATCACCATTGATCCTGAGAGGGACAACGAAGAAGCCATTGCCAGATACGTTAAAGGTACTGCTGCTTTCTTCCTCTGTCTTTTAAAGCATGGAACACAGAGATCTGGAATTTCAGCAAGGTCCTGGTGGAATTCTGGTCACTAAGATGTCTAAATGTCATCTTCCTCTCTAGAATTTTCTCCAAAGCTGGTGGGATTGACTGGTACCAAGGCACAGATTGACCAAGTGGCCAAAGCTTACCGTGTGTATTACAGCGAAGGTCCCAAGGATGAAGATGATGATTACATAGTAAGTGAATGTAGGGCCTTTGCCTCATGAAAGACTTTGGTTAAGAGCAGCATATAGTTTTTAAAATCAGAAGGCAGCTGTTGCAATGTGTGCTGGAGTTGGCAGAACTCTGCTGCAACCAATGCATTCAGCTGTGTTATAGAGGTCTTAGTCAGATTCAAGGTGCTTCCTTAGCAGTCTCACTGAAATGTGTTCTACACATGTGCAGTCCCAGGCCTGCATATAGAGCAGCATGTGAGCTAGTAAGCCTGTCAGTCCTTTCTTGCTGTCAATATTTCTGTCTGCCAGTTTCCTTTTGTGCTCCAAAGTAGAAATGGAACTGGGAAATTTAGGCAATAGGAAGAGGGAGAAATGAGAGGTAACAGTTACAAGTCATTCTCTGCCCCACTGACACCCAGCAGTGGGTTATTCCTAGCAGGAGACTCGGGTGATGCAAAGTCTGCCTGCAGGTACTGTGTGGATCTTCCTCCTGTACCAAATGACCTGGGAGAGAGAATGTTAATGATAAATTCCATGGGAATAAAATGAAGGGAGTAGTAGTGTGAAGGCTGGGGAGACTGAGGGTTGAGTGAGGCTAAGCTGACAGGTCAGTCTTACACTCTGGAAGTGAATAGGGCTCAGAGCTACAGCCAAGGCCTTCCTGCATCGCCATATCCTAGCAGACTGGGAGAGAAGAGTAGATACAAGTGATATAGCGGCCAGGCATCGGCACAGGCTGCTCAGGTTGATGCTGGAGTCGCCATCCCTGAAGGTGTTCAGGAAACCTATGGATATGGCACTTGAGAACATGGTGTGATGATTGGGTTGGTGGTTGGACTGGATGATTGTATTGGTCTTTTCCAGCCCAAACAAATCCATGATTCTGTGATAGGACAAATAAGGAGACTTATTTTCTTCATTACAAGAACTGAGGGCATCAGAGAAAACTAAAACCAGGTTCAGAAGTAAAGGTGATGGGTCTTGGTGTGGTGGGCACATGAGAAGTGGAATCTCTTGGTACAGATGCAAGTGGCAGAAGTTCATGGGAGTCCACAAGGAGAATTGTTGTTTTTCCCAAAGACTAACAATCTGTTGAGGGCTGTGAAATGCACAGAAATCTTACCTGGCTCGGGAAGCCCATGGGCTAAAAATACTTAGACACTGGGAGGTAATAGAGGAAGACAGCACATCGCTTACACCGAAGCAACCCTTGTGTGCCAGTGAGGTCAGGTGCTGAGGCAGATTTGGTCTGGTCATCTCCAGTATTGTCTGTTCTTGATCTCTTTTTTTTAACCACCTAACTGCAGCAAATCAGTTAGCCACATGGACAGAAAGGTTGGTGGGACAAATGATGGTGCATGGGAAGAAACAGCAAGGGCATGGGGAAATAGAATCACAGTGGTGATGTGCACTGCTGTGCAGTACTGAAAGGAGTGTGAAGAAGGAGACCAAGAACTTGTTACTGCTTGAAGTGGTGATTCAGTAGCTACAGAGTCTGTGTTTAAAGGGTGGAGAGAAGCTTGCTGGAGAAACTAAGCACCAGTGTAAATCAGGCTGGCATCAGTGTGAAATGAGTCTTGGGATACTGCTTAAAATCAGCTTTAGAAAGGGGGCTGGGGAGGGGTCAGTGGGATAGAGTCTAGTCAAAGGTCTGTGTCTAATGGGGTCCCTCAGTGGTCGGTACTGGGACCAGGCTGTCCAAATCCCTTTTTCTGTTCTATAGTTTCCAAGACTGCAGTGACACTCAGGTGCTGTTCTGAGCATTCATGGGAGCAGGGCAGGCTGCAGACACAGCTTGCAGAACACATCTTTTGCATACAAGCTGCTCCATCCTCACTGCATTTAACCCTCCCTGAGGTTGAGCAGTTAAAGTGCTCTGAACAAGCTACCTGATTTTTTTTAATGAATTGTTTTGTTGGGTTTTTTTTTAGTCTAAAAGGATTTAAGTTGTGATTCAGATTTGTTGCAAACATTGTCCCTTAGAACTTGTTTTTTGTGATCTTGAAAGTTTGAAGCTTGGGGAATGAAACTTGCTTCACTGCAAATTGGAGAAACACTCTTTCAGGGATGGATGTGCCACAGGGCTTAATTTGTCCCACAGCTTGTGGTGCTGGAAGTGTTTCTGTGATCTCTTAGTTCCAAACTCTCAGTTGTGTTCTCAGTGCAGAAATGCTCTCCAGTGGCTCTGGGGTGATGCAGTCCTGAGCAGTCACAGATTCCTGGCTTCCATTTGCGGTGTGTTTTGTCTCTGCTCATCAAGCTGTTGTGGGGTGCAGCTGGTACTTGAGTGGCACCTTAAGTAGTTTTTCAGTGGTGTTAGGTTTTAGATAAATGAAATTGGAGTATCTTAGAGGTTCAGTGATGGTTGCTGTGAGGGTTCTTAAGGTCATTTCCCTGCAGACAGCAGAGGGAGCCCCCTGCCAGCACACCTGTTTCCCTCTGGCTAGCTCCTCTATCCCGGTGATGGGCTTGGTTCCAGTGTTTGCAGTGGCAGTGAGCTTGGTTGGTTCAGAGCAGTACCTGTGTTTGGTTGAATTTATATCATGTTAGCAGAGGGAGCTTGAGTACCTCCTGGGGGTCATGGAGTATCATGACAAATAGAGGGAAACTGGGAAAAGTGAGGGGGCAAGACCATTCTGCCCAGCCTTGCCTGTGCTGCAGGAAGGGTGTCAGCAGCTCAGGGAAGATTTGTCTGCACTGATTGTTCCTTCAGGTGTTCTGAGCATGCAGCTCTTTGTTTATTTCCTTGGGTAAATAGGAGGGGATCACCAAGGTGCTGCTGAAGTTTTCCTTCATTTTAGCTTCACAGTGAGAACTCTGTCAGACAGCTGAACCGAAGCAGGGGACACTGTGACTGCTGACTGTGAGGGGTGGAGGCTGTTCCAGTGTGTAAAGGGTGATTGTTGAGAAGGTGGAGACTGTCTTTAGCATGGGACTCCTTCTCAAAAGATGAGGGGTGATGGCTACAAGTTATTACTGGAGAGATTCCAATTGGACACAAGAGGAAGATTTTTTCAGAGTGAGAATGTTTGCCCATTGGAATGGCCTGCCCAGGGGAGTGGTGGAGTCCCCAGCATTGAACGCTTGTGAGATTCAGCTGGACAGGGGCTGGGCCAGCTTGCCTAGACTGTGCTTTTGTCAGGAAACATTGAGCCAGGTGGTTCTTGAGGCCCCTGGGGCTCTGTGATCTTTGTTACCAAGCCTGATGTGCTCTTTTGCAGGTGGATCACACAATAATCATGTACCTCTTAGGGCCAGATGGTGGCTTCGTCGACTATTATGGCCAGAATAAGAAAAGCACAGAGATTTCTGCATCCATTGCTGCACATATGAGGAAGTACAGATCCTAAACCACAGCAACTTCAAAGTTTGATGTGAAGATCACCTGTGGGTTTGGCTGTAGTCGGGCATTGGAGTTGCAGCAGCAGCACACAAGTGTCATGCCTTGTCACCGCCTGTCTTCTGTCTTCCCCAGTGGGAAGGGAACCAGACTTCTGCAAAGCAATCCCTGCAGAACCTTCCCCAGGGGTATTACAGGAGTATTACAGTGCAGCAGGAGCTGTGCTAGAGAATGACATTTTTGAACTTCTCTGAAATATTGTTGGGAGCAAAACCTAGAAACCACTTTTTGTGACTGGGAAAATGCATGTGCGTCTCCCGGCAGGACAGTGGTGGAGGACGCTCGCTGTAGGAGGGTGATTGCTTGCAGAAAAGACATCTGGGCCCGAGTGCTCTCAGAGGACTTCTGACCTTTCTGCATTGTTTTGCCATCTGGGAGGAGCAGTTACAGGATCATAAACAGGAGGGTCCTTATCATAAGCCTGAAAGGTACTTCTTTATCAAGGTGCACCAAAAGCAGCAGCAGCAGCGGCAGCTTTGACGTCAGCCCAGCCCTGCTTGTTCCAGGTGAACACTGTTAAATTGTAAGGAAGTGAGTAATGAGTTGCAGAAAGATTTTTCTTTTGGTCTAAATGATTCTATGCATGGAGTCCCTGTGCCATGCTGAGTGGTGCAGTGGGGGGAGTGGCAGGGGTCTGTCCATGCACGGGGCTGTCAATCAGAACCATTTCCTGCAGTGCAGCATCTGGAAATAAAGATTGCATTGGATAAACTATTGTTCTTTTTCCCTGGGTCAGGTTTGACTAGAAAACCATCAGAACTTTCTGTACTGGTAGGGCTTCATATTCTGGCTCTGCTCTCTGAAGAGCAGTGTTTATAGCAGTGCCATCTACAAGCTGAATGTTAAGAGTGGCCCACAGGGGACAAACCCAAACAGTGCTGGGTGCAGACCCCAGAGTGTTTCAGACTGAACGTAGTAAGTGTTCCTGCTGGTAGCACTAGAGTTGGAAGAGGACATTCCTGTCTGAGGAAGGGTGCAGTGCCTGTGATAAAATTTAATCTTTCCAAAATCCTGAATCCCTGTGAGCTTAACCTGTTGCAGAGCAGCTGCAAAACGCAATCAGGTGGCGCAGGTGCGCATCGGCTGCCCTGTACTGTGAAGGTATCAGAAAGGGTACTGATAGGGTGTGTCTGAGGCTGCCCTCTTGGCAAAGCTCTCAAGGAAGGAAGGTTCCCGAAGTTCCAAGATGCACTTTCATCTTTTGCCTCTCAGGTCTTGGATTGCTTAAAGAAAGGTTAGAGGGTTCTTTTTTTATGGCTTTAGAGGGTCAGCAAGAATTGTTCTGTATCAATTTCCGGTGGGAGTTTTAGAAAGCCTCTCAGAATTAACCTCAAGAACAGAGAAAGAAGTGGGGCTTCTCTTTGTGCTGGCTGTCTTGGTTGCAGTGGGCAGCAGGAGTGGTTTCCCAGAGGGAATGTCACACTGCAAGTCTTTATCAGTTAGAGGCTGTGCCAAATCCAAGGTGTTAGCAACAATACTGGTGCCAGTGGTAAGTGATACCCTGGCACTGAGGGGTCTGTTTTCATGGAGCAGTTCTAAGTGTCAGGGTTGTTTCTAAAGAGCCTTTCCAGGACTTTTGTTTTCTATCTAATCCTGGGGGTGGTTCATTGTCAAGACTTCCTCACAGTTGACCTTTGCTGCCTGTTGGCTCTGCATTTCTGGTGACTGTGCACCTGTTTGTTTTGAAGGAGACAGGCCATGGCTGGTGCTGCTGGTGATACTGCTGTGGGAGGCTGGGCTGGAGCCCTCTGCAGCTCCTTTCTGATCAGCCCTTCTGTGTTTCTCTGAAATCTGTCTCACTGAAACTGTACTCAGTGCTCTGAGCTGCCTTGCTCCAAATGAGTGTGTGTCTGTTTCCGCTTCTCACTATCATCAGAGAGACTCCTGTCCTCTTTGGACTTAGGATCACGGAATCATAGAATGGTCTGGGTTGGAAGGGACCTCCAGAGCTCATCCAGTCCAAGCCCCCTGCAGTCAGCAGGGACATCCTCCACTAGAACAGGCTGCCCAGAGCACTGTCAAGCCTCACCTTGAATATCTCCAGGGATGGGGTCCCAGCCTGCTCTCTGGGCAACCTGTTCCAGTGCTCCAGCACCCTTATGGTGCAGAACCTGTTCCTAACAACCCATCTAAATCTGCTCTAGTTTGAAGCCATTGCCCTCATCCTGTCCCTGTATGTCTTTGCAAGCAGTCTCTCTGTAGCCTTCTTGTAGGTTCCCTTCAGGTACTGGAAGGCTGCTATTAGGTCTTCCCAGAGCCTTCTCTTTTTCCAGGCTGAGGAACTCCAGCTTGTTCAGCCCATCCTTGTAGCAGAGGTTCTTCAGACTCCTGATCATTTTCGTGGCCCTCCTTTGGATCCACTCCATCAGGTCCATGTCCTTCCTGTGTTGAGAGCTCCATATCTGGACACAGCACTGCAGGTGAGGTCTCAGCAGAGCAGAGGGGCAGAATCACCTCTCCCCATCTGCTGGCCATGCGCTTTGGATGCGCAGTTCAGTTCATTAGGATGCAGAAGTGGTAAATGGATTTATCTGCCCTTGTGAGGAAAACAACATCCCCATACCACCTCTGTATTGCTCTCACTGGCCCAGCTCTGGCCCTTCAGTTGGTTGGGTCTGCAGTGGACAAGAGCAGGTTGGCTGGTCATGGACAGCCAGAAGCAGCACATGCTGTTGGTGGAGATAGAGTGTGGAAGAGCAGGGCTCTCTGGCTTCTCCAGGGCCCTCATGTGCTGTAAGGCCCCAAGTTCTTATTTACCTGCGTGCATGGGGGAAGAAAATTTCTTTCTCTTTGAACGTATCAGAAATCACTTGAATGTTTTCCATGGGGGCAAAGCCTGTCTCACTGCTGCTTCTATCTTAGAGGGTCCATTCCTCTCTGTTTCTTGAGAATGCTGATGTAGAAGACCTAGGGATGAGAAATGGAGAAGCTGACCCATGAGGATTCTTTGTTTGCCTCTTTCAAGTCTGTGCTTCTCTTGATTGCTCACAAGTGCTTAGGATACCCTATGATGAAAAAAGAATTTTGATACTGTAATTTGGGGGTTTTAGGGACTGAGAAGGCTCATAATGCACATCTCTCAGCCCTGTCTCTCTTCCAAAAGGAATATTCCAAAGCTAGAAAGGCAGCAGGCTGATGGCAGAGCTAAGGGAGGGAGGTGTGTTTATTTAAAACTCATTTCACTTAACTGGCCACTGGCAGAGGAGGGGTTGGATTTCTGTGCAGTAGACTGCCAGGAGCAGGGCTTGGCCTGGGGACTCATTTCTGGATGTGGGAATCTCCCCCAGCAGCAGTTACTAGAGTGCCAGGTCTGTGTGTTGTGCTGTGTGGAGCTTCTCCCTGCCATGCCCATGTGCAGCCTCTTGGGACTGAGACAGCCCTTGTGTCTGGGGCCTCTTCATGGGCAGCAGGTGTGAAGGGTGGGCTCTTGTACTGCTGAGTGGTGGCATTGCAAGTAGAAGCATTGAAAAGAGTCTCAATCAGGATTTTCTAAGAGGTTCTATCCCTGCTAAACACCAGGAGATTCCTCTGCCAAAACATCAGGAGGTTTTATCTCTGCTTAGGCACCAATCCCACCTTTCACACAATCCCCTTCTCTTTGGACTCTTCTCCATGACCCAGTTTCTGTACTGCCAGTTGACCGGGTTAGCACAAGGGACCCAGGCACTGGAGTGGAAGGAGCAAACTCGTCTTTCGCTGCTGTGTGTCTGCCCATCGGTGGCAGGACAAACAAAATAATGATGGTCAGCCTGGAGAGGAGAAGGCTCCAGGGAGGCCTTAGAGCAGCATTTCAGTACCTGAAAGTGCCACAGGAGAGCTGGAGAGAGAATTTTGACATGGGCTGGGAGTGCCAGGAAAAGGGAAAATGGCTTTGAGCTGGAAGAGAGGAGGTTGACACTGGAGATAAGGAAGAGTTTTTTTTGAGTGTGGGGAGACACTGGAACAGGTTGCCGATACACCCTCCCTGGAGGAGTTCAAGGCAAGGTTGGATGGGGCCTTGATCAGCCTGGGCTAGTGGGAGGTGTCCCTGCCCATGGCAAGGGGGTGGAACTCGTCAAGCTTCCTGGTGCCTTCTAACCCAAACCATTCTGTGTTCTGCAGAAGGACCAGGGACTGTGCTGGATGCTGACCAGGAGGAGGCAGAGCTGCCCAGAGGGTGAGAACTTCACCTGGGGGCTGGATTAGTTGGAGGCTGTTGCTGTGAAGGTGAAGCTCTGGAGACCTCTGGGGACCACATAGGCTGGAAGAGGCCAGGCTGCAGGGCACTGCTGTGTATGCCCTCAGCATGCCCACCCCAGCCTTCTCCCCTAAAATACCAGCAACAGCTGGCACCTCTTGGAGCAGCTGGGGCTGTGACACTGACTACAGGGCTGCTGCCCTCCATGGCTGGAGCCTAGGGACAAGATGTCTGAGGAATGAGGGACAGCTCCATTTGTCCCCCCAAGGAAGGCAAGGCATTCCCTGCGCTGCGCACGTAGCCTTGGAACTAATGGCTGCTGTTAATCTGCACGGCTGAAGCTGCCCATGTTAGGAATGGTCTCATCACCAGCACGGGCAGAGCCCGGGACTGCAGAGGCACAGAGACTGTGGCTTTACATGTCTGCAGAGCCTGATGTCTCACTTGTAGTCCAGTTCATGGGATAACTCCAATGGGAAGGAACTACAGGAGCTCTGTAGTCCAACCTGTGGAGCGGGACCTGGGAGTGCTGGTGGATAACAAGTTGTCCATGGCACAGCAATGTGCCCATGTGGCTGAGAGGGCCAGTGAGATCCTGGGGTGCATTAAGAAGTGTCCAGCAGATCAAGGGAGGTGGTTCTTCCCCTCTACTCTGCCCTGGTGAGGCCTCATCTTGAGTACTGCATTCAGTTTTGGGCTTCCCAGTTTAAGAGGGCCAGGAATGCTGGAGGGTCCAACAGAAGGCTATGAAGATGATTAGGGGACTGGAGCACTGCTTGATGAGGAGAGGCTGAGGGCCCTGGGGCTGTATAACCTGGAGAAGAGAGGACTGAGAGGGCATTTAATCAATGTTTATAACTATCTGGGAGCTGGGAGTCCTGGGAGCGGGGACAGGCTCTGCTCACTTGCTCCCTGGGGTAGGACAAGGACCAACGGATGGAAGCTGCAGCACAGGAGGTTCCAGCTCAACCCAAGGGGGAACTTCTTTCCTGTAAGGGTCCCAGAGCACTGGCACAGGCTCCCCAGAGAGGCTGTGGAGTCTCCTTCTCTGGAGACTTTCAAGGTCTGTCTGGATGTGTTCCTGTGTGACCTGAGCTAGACTGCATGGTCGTGCTCTGCGGGGGGGGGTTGAGCTCAATGATCTCTTTGGGTCCCTTCCAACCCCTGACATCNAGGGGGGGGTTGAACTCAATGATCTCTTTGGGTCCCTTCCAACCCCTGACATCCTGTGAGCCTGCTCAAAGCTGTGGCAGTTACAGTGTCAGAGCAGGTTACTCAAGGTTTTAATCAGCTAGGGCTTGAAAACCTCCAAAGGTGGAGGCTGCTCTGCCTCTCTGGATGAGTAAAAAGTTTCCCACGTCTTTATAGCCAATCTGAGCTGCTTGTTTCAATCAGTAGTGTCTCTCTCACTGTGCACCAGAGCACAGAGCCTGACCTGATCCTCTTGGTAACCTCCTGGTAGGTATCGCATGGCTGCTCTTAGGTTCTCGTGAAGCCGTCTCCTTCCCTAGCTGAACCCTTAGCCTCTCTCCTGTTGTATACAATGGCCAGCTCCAGACCCCTGATTGTCTTCATCTCAGGTTCTTCTCTTCATACCTCTGGCCAACCAGGTCCCATGTGTGTTTTTGCAGGACACTTGTCTTGCTGTGTGCAGGGCTTTGCATGAGTCCATGTTGACTTTGCTGAGGTTCCTGTCAGCCCATCCTCCAGCCTGTCTGGGTACCTCTGTGTGGCAGCTCTGACATAGAGGGCATCAGCTGCTGCTTTCACTATGTTGCCATCTACAACCTTTATAAGCAGCTGCCTCTGCCAGGGCATTGATCAGGGTGTTCCACAGGGAGGCTGCCAGATCTGACCCATTGACAGCCATGCTCTGAATCATTGCCCAGACAGGTTCTTTGCCCATCTAGTTGCCGACTCATGCAGACCATCATCTCTTTGCCAGGGCACAGAACATTCTGGCAGATGAGTCTGAGCAGCCTCCAGTGCTCTCCCTACACCCACAGGCATTTTATCATCCAAGGCAGTTGGGGTGTTCAGGTGTGATTTACCCCTTCCAGGTCACCACCTCTTTCACGTGCTTCAAATGCATTTCTCTTTGGTTTTTCTCCTCCCTCTTCATTGAAACTTTTTCTTCTGTGCTTAAAAATTAAGCCTGTCAGGAAAGCAAGCCCTTTTCTTGGCTGGTATCCCTTCAGAGCATGTGGGAGCCGGACTGGGCATCAGCCCACAGTCATCAGGGCAAGATCCAAATTGGGTTTTATTTTTCCATGCCTGGTCACATGTGCACTGCCAGCTTGAAAATATTCCTAGTGCCAGTCCTGATAGCCACAAGGGCTCAGCCCAAATCCAGTTTTTATCTTAAGAAGAATTGACCTGGATGAAATGGCCTGTGGCATGGAACTTTACCTGCTCTCAAGCTCCAAAACCTTGTGCTGCAGCTGACCAGCTTGTGCCCCAAGCAGGTGAGTGCAGCAAAGGGAACAGCACTTCCTGGCCTGACCCAGTCAGTGCCTGCTCCTCAGCATTCCTTCCCAGCAAGCTTGTTTTGCTCAGGAGCTGCTCAGCAAGTCTGCTCTCCACTTGTATTGATCTTGAGCTGTGCCCCAGCAGGGGCCAGGTGCTTTTGGAGCAGATCTTTCTCTACAGCCTGTGCCAGGCATGTGCGCAGAGTGCTTGGGCTGCAGGCCCTTGTAGGTCTGAATGAAGGCAATGTCTTTAATCCCTCAGGATTGACCCCAGGCTCTACCCTGGAGGGATGGTCCAGAACAGGTATTCCCCACAGTAGTGCTGGATTTACCTGTTGCCTCCAACCAAACTCCCCATCCAGTGGAATAAATCACGTGAGGGATGGAAAATAAACCATTTCTGCGGGCTGGAAACAGGGCAGTGTCCTGTTTGGCTCCAGGCCCACAGACATCACTCAGCTGCACATGCTTCCTGACACTGCCAGGGGGGACCCCATGCTTCCAAGACTTGATGAGTCTCTTGACTGGGAACTTGCTGCACTGGGGCCTGTGGGCTGCCTCTGGGATACTGTCTGAGCAGTCACTAGGCTTGTTCCACCCAACACAGATTGGTACCAGCACCTTCTTTAAGATGAAGACAACTTCAGGAGCACTTCCAAGCCACCAAAACATGACTTGAGAGCAAGCTGCAATGATAAGGGTCATGGAAGAGGATTGGAGAGGTCTTCCAACCTGGTTGATTCTATGATTCTGTGCTTGTTTCAGTAGCTCCTTGATGGGAAGCTGCCTTTATGTATCAGATCCCTCTTCCTGGGTGTGGGAAGGGAGCAGAGAGGTTGCTGTTAGAGCAGATTGTGCAAAAGGCGCTAAAACCCACTAGCATGAGGCCAAGGCATGGCACAGGCTCAGGGGCAACAGTCGGGTGCATGGGAGCTGAGGTGTGCACCTGAGCTGACACCTGGCTGTGTGGCTGTTGCTCTGCTCATGTGTTCATGGTGGCTGCCACATGCTCTGTGTTCCTTCAGGCTCTTCCCAGCACTGTTGCTTTGCCCTGGCCCCTCCCGTGGGGCGAGCAGTGTTGTGCTGCTCACACAAAGGTTCAGCTGATGGATTCTGGGGAGTCCCAAAGCACTCAGAGTTCAGCTTCCTCAGCACTGATGAAAATGCCATAGGCAGCCCTGCTTGGTGGCATTTTGTCAGTGATGGACTGAGAAGTGTTGCCAGCCAGCACCACCAAGCATTGCAGGGTGTGGTACAATGGAGCTGTTGCCCTGGCAGTCCTTCGGAACCTGCAGCTGGTGG
This sequence comes from Tricholaema leucomelas, assembly GCA_013400475.1. Classification (NCBI taxonomy): domain Eukaryota; kingdom Metazoa; phylum Chordata; class Aves; order Piciformes; family Lybiidae; genus Tricholaema lacrymosa; species Tricholaema leucomelas. The sequence goes on from WAAF01008021.1 coordinate 33,581, forward strand.
CACTGAGCTTCAGTGGAAAAGGTGCTTGGCTGTTGAAGAAGGCTGGCTGAAAGATGGAATCCTCCTGCAGCCACCCAGAACCATCTAATCCTTGCTGCTTGATAGCTGCTAGCAGCCTGAGAGGGAAAGCAAGTCTTCCTCACTCCTCTACTGGATCAGGGCTAGATATGGCTTGAGATACTGCTGCTCTTTCTCCATTAACTTCACAGGTATCTGCATTTTCTGAGTCTTTTCTCTTTCATCAGACCTGTGTGGTCCAAGCACTGACCCCACCTCATGAAGATGCACTCCCACCAGCCCACAGCAGCACTGAGGGGTGCATGAGGCTCTGGCGTGCTCTTGGATAGCTACAGACTGGAGATGAAGCTCTGAGTTTGGCTCTACCAAACTCCACCTGCACATCTGGATCTATCTTCAGTCAGGTAAAAGCAGCAATGCAGGAGCTGCTGAGGAATCCAACAGCTGCGAGCAGCCTGCTGGGATGCACGGAGCTTGCTGGCTTCAGCCAAGGCTTTCCAGGCCCTGCTACTGGTGTGGGGTGCTCATCTGGGGACCCAGGAGTTGTCCTCCAAGCCAATGTGTGCTGGGACTGCTCGGGAGCTGCCCATCCTGGGGCAGTGTGTAACTAATGAAGCAGATTTGTGGGCTGTGCTGCCAGGGCAGCTGGGAATGGCCACACTCCTTCCTCTTAGATACGCACTGCTAAGTGGGGCAGTTTTCCTGGGTTCCCCTTAGGTTGAGTGGCCTAAAAAGAAGAGCAAAAAGTGAACTTCCCCCCCACCGCCCCCCAAAAGACAACTGAAAAGATTTGCTTGGGTTCAAACAGAAACTGAGATTTTTTAGGCAAGCTGTGCTGCTTGAGGAGTATCCAGCCCCTGGCTCCTGGCAGCTCTGCATCTGTGTTCCTGGGAGCAGGAGAAGCTGTGCTGGAGGGACCTGGGCAGGAAGGGCTGCATCTGTCTCTGTGCAAGAGCCAGCTCATTCCCTGCTCTAAGCTGTGCATTACCACTTTAATAAAGCAGGTTCCTTCAGCATGCCAGGGAACTTACTCAGCTCCAGCGTCCAAACCTGCTTGTTCTCCCAAAATTCTCTGTGCAAAAATAGATAGACACCAACCAGTAAATCCACCTTTAATTGCTGGGGGTATATTGAGCCCCCAGTGCCCTCATCTGAATGAAGGGCAGTGATCAAAGACCACTGGCAACACCAGGGCTGGAAAGCCTTGCAAGGCAATGCAGCTCACTGGTGACCTTCATCTGTGTCTGCAAATGGTGCTGGCAGCATGGAGCTCAGATAGAGCTGCAGCTGCGGCTCCCCAGGGCTCTTTACAAGCAGATGTGCACCTACATGTGCCCCAGGAATGGTTTGGTGACAAAGGAAGGTGTTTCACCGTCCTCTGCCTGTGAAAAGCTGAAGCAGGGCACTGTTGGCCGGGGACTCATGCTAAATCTCTTTTCCTGGAGCTTCCTTTGGCCTTCCCCATGCACAGGAGTCTGTTCTGATGTGATCTTCTGACTCATGAGTATGAGACCTACTCTCTGCATCTAAGCAGAGGTGAGTGAGGTGCAAAGTCACTCATCTCTGGAAAAGAAGTGACAGCTCCAGAGCAGGGTGGAGACATTCTGAGGTCTCTGGAGGAGAGCTGGGTGATTAGTGGGTCTTGCTGGGTCCCAGGCTGATGCTTTGAGTTGGGTGATGTTAGCAACCAAATCAGAGAGAAGGACTTTGCAGGGACATCAGTGTGGCACTGTCTGGCACTAGCATTGTCCCGGCTTCATTTTAGTTTTGGATCTGCTTTCCACTGTTGAAAAGATCCTGGCCTGCTCTCAGCTGTGCCTGTGTGTGGTGTGCCCATGCAGCTTCTGGCCCTGGTCCAGAGGCACCTTGACAGGCTGGGAATGTGGACTGATGCCAACCTCATGAAGCTCAACAAAGATTCAAGGTCGGCACGATCCCAGGTAAAAAGTCCTGGCTGGGTGAAGAATGGGTAGAGAGCAGTGCTGAGGAGAAGGACTTGGGGCTGCTGAATGATGGGAAGCTGGATATGAGCTGGCATTGTGGCCTGGGCTGATCCCCAGCAGTGTGGGCAGCAGGGGCAGGGAGGGGATTCTGCCCCTCTGCTGTGCTCTGCTGAGCACTCCCCCACCCCTGCAGTGCTGGGGCCATCTCTGCAGTCCTCAGCACAGAGAGGGACCTGCTGGAGCAGGGCCAGAGGAGGCCACAGCAGTGCTGACAGGGCTGGAAGGGCTCTGCTGTGAGGCCAGGCTGGTAGAGTTGAGCCTGGAGAAAAGAAGGCTCCAGGGAGGCCTAAGAGCAGTCTTCCAGTGTTGAAGGGGACTACAGGAGAAATGGAGAGGTACTCTGTACAAAAGCATGGAGTGACAATGTGAGGGGTAACAGCTTTAAACTGGAAGGAGATGGATTTAGATCAGACATTAGAAAGAAGTTTTTCCTCATGAGGGTGGTGAGGCACTGGAACAGGCTGCCCAGGGAAGCTGTGGAGACTCCAGGCCTAGCAATGTTCAAAGCCAGGCTGGATGGGACCTTGAGCAACCTGATGTAGTAGAAGGTGTCCCTGTCCATGGCAGGGGAGTTGTAGGTAGATGGTGTTCAAAGTCCCAACCCAAACCATCCTGTGATTCTATGCAGTCATGGATGTATTTTGGTGAGCTCTTCACAAATACTTTCGTTGTAGACATCTGGCAGAAAAAGGCCAACCCAACCCTTTTGTGTTCAAGAAAGCTGGAAGTAACTGAAAGCAGAAAGCTAAGAAAAGGTTAGATTTCAGGTCTCCCATTTCCTGGCTGCTGGTCCTGCTGGGAATGATCAGAGTCAGCCTGCTGAGAGGGGCTGTGCTGCAGTTTGGTTGCAGAGCTCTGCTCAAGGCCTCGAAAGCCAGTGACCAGCTCCAGGGCTGATGCTGAGGGGCTGGGAGCTCAGCATTGTCCCTCAGCTCAGGCTAAGCAGATCTCCTTTTCTATCAGATTTTGTGAATTGTGCCTCTGCACAGTGCAGGGAGCTCCATGGCAAGCCCCTTAAATCCAGCACCCTGAAGCTGGCACCCGGATGTCCACAGCCTGCTCAGAGCCTGGCCCAGCCTCCTTTCTTTAGCAGAAGTGACACATTCGTCTGTGACCTCCTCTGCGGAGTGGGGAAGAACAAACACCTTGCCAGAGGGAAACAGACGGTTTCTAATGCAGCTGCTCTCTGGAAAACTCCAGACACATGGAATAAAAGCAGAAATCCCTTGTCAGCATGCTGAAACGTTGGAATTTCCTTGGCTGGGCTGAAGGACCTGCGGTCTTCCACTCATTCGACTGTCGCCGTCACTTACACAAAGAGCTGTCAGGTTTAGTTCTAGAATGGCAGTTCCTGATTTCCGCTTGCATGAAGCTTTGTCATCTCCATCCACACATCTTGTCAAACAGCCAAAGGCTACAAAGGGAAAACACAGCAAGGGCTGGAGCCAGAAGAGTCTAATAGATGTCCTTAAGACCAAAGGAAAAATCCACCCAGTCAAGATGTGCAGATTTGTCCACACTCCCCAGGTTGCTCGGCATTCCTGCCTCGAAGTGTGCCAGGCACAGTTTTCTATCCCAGCCCTTGCTCCAGGCTACCTTCTGATGAGGCTTTACCTCTTGAGAAATCGCAGGATCGCAGAATTGCTTTTGTTGGAAGAGACCTTTCAGATCATCCAGTCCAACCCTTAACCCAGCACTGCCAGGTCACCACTAAACCCTGGCCCTCAGCACCACATCTACCCGGCTTCGAAACCGCTCCAGGGATGGGGACCCCACCACAGCCTGGGGCTGCCTGTTCAGGCCTTGACAACCCTTGGAGCAAGTCCGGAGGAGGCCATGAAGATGTTCAGAGGGCTGCAGCAGCTGTGCTATGAGGACAGGCTATGAGAGCTGGGGGCCTGCAGCCTGAAGAGGAGAAGGCTTCGAGGAGACCTTAGAGTGGCCTTTCAGTATCTGAAGTGGGCTACAGGAGGGCTGGGGAGTGACTATTGACAAGGGCTTGTAATGACAGGATGAGGAGGAAGGGGTTTAAACTGGCAGAGGGGAGATTGAAACTGCATGTCAGGAAGTTCTTTACAGTGTGGGTGGTGAGTCTCTGGCACAGGTTGCTCAGGGAGGTTGTGGATCACAGAATTACAGAATGTGATCTTTGATCCATGATCCACAACCTCCCTGGAGGTGTTCAAGGCCAGGTTGGATAAGGCCTTGAGGAACCTGTTCTAGTAGGAGGGTTCTATGGTGGGGGGTTGGAACTGGATGTGCTTTAAGGTCCCTTCCAACCTAAACCATTCTGTGATTCTGTGGTGGGTCCACTGTCTGCTGGTGCTGCACCTGCAGGTGCCCATGGCTAGCAGGGTCACAGCAGAGGCTACCTGTGGGCCCTTGCTCCTTGCCAGTGTTTTTCCTGGCCTCTGCCTCCAGTTGGGGGGCTGGGACCAGAGAGAGCAAACAGAGCGAGTGGCTCTGGCTGCCTGCTCTGAGCCCACAGCTGCTGGGACAGCAGGGCCTGGGCTGCTGGCTTGTGGGCATGGCTGGGAGCAGGAAAGGCTCCAGCTGAGCCACAGGGAGAGTTCAGGACAAAGGTCCTGGCTGCTAATTGCTCTGCTGTGTCTGGGCTTTGTGCAGACTCTCAGTCCACCCACTGTGCCCAGTTCAAAGGGCCGATCACAGGGGCTGCTTGCTAAAAAAAGCCTTCCCTCATCCTGCAGGCTTAGGGGGATTCTAGGAAGTCATGGTTCATGAGCTGTCCATTTTTAGTGACCTTAAATGAAATTAAGGGTGACATGGAACATGTTTGTTGAAACACTAGTGACAATGACACTCCTGCAAGGCCATGGGGCCAGCTTTCCCTGGGCAAACACCAGCAGTGCAGGGGTGGTGTCTGAAAGGTGGCATCCTTCATGCTACAGAAGCAGCTACAGGAGCCCCCAGTGCGCTCCAGCTGGGTGTGGTGCTTAGGATGGTGGCAGGACCTCTTTGGGGTAGGCTTCTGGCCTCTCACCAGGCTTTGTTCTTCACACAAGGCTTTGTTCTGGTGGGGGAAAGCTGGCACAGCCTTGGCTGAATGTCTGTGCCACCAAAAGGGCAAACAGGTGATAGTGAACAGAAGGCAACCAAAACAGGCAGGATGGCTCAGGGTGGGGAATACTCTTCTGCTCATGCACCAGGACCTACATCTATCTATGCAGGCACCAATGCTTCCACTGCTGCTGCCGTGTCCTGTCCTCCCCTGCCCTGCCGGCTGAGCTCCATTTGGAGCCATTCTCTGTCTGCTCTGTGCCAACCAAAGAGAGCACTGGGGCCTGGAACACCCACCCTGGCCTGAAGGAGTTTCTTACTCCCCTTAAAAGGGTTTATGAGTTAGCTTTGCAAGAGTTTTGCAAGAGTCAGTGAGGGTTTGTCTCACTGGAAATGTGCAGCTGAGAAGGCAGGTTGCTATGCCAGGCAGAGTGACCCAGCAGAAGCTTGGCTGTGCTGCTGCTGGCCACAGTGCTTTGCCCTGACCTCAGAGAGCTGAGCTCTGGGCCCTGCCTACCCCCAGCCTCTTGCACACAGCTGGATGATTTCACTACATTCTCTTTTTTCTCCATGCTGATTCCCACTGGTTCCCTGTGCTCTTCAGGGCACACAATGTCAGCTGAAGCAGACATGCTGATGGTCCTGGCAGCCTGTGGCCCATCCTTGCTCTGGGGAAGAGAGAGGGATGTCCGAGCCTATGCTGGCCATGCTTTTCTGCCAGTCCTCAGTCTGTGCTAGCCACGGAAGAGCTGCAGAGGTGCAGTGTGTCCTTGCACAGCCTGCTTCTCCTCAGACACAGCTCTGCCCTTCCCTGGGCATGGTGAAACCTGCAGCCCCAGGCATTCACATGACGGCGGTGCTCTGGGTCACAAGTGCTCAGGATTGAGCAGAGCTGCTCTGTCCTAGCTGGCATCCAAAGGTGGCTAGTGCCCAGCATTTTGGTTGCTATTGTGTCTTCTTACCAATATCCTTCTGACCTGGGAACTGTAGTCAGTTGTGTCTGAGAATCTGGCAGCCTGGTTTACACGGCTGCTGCAGCTCCTTTTGGCAGCAAGGATAGTCAGTGTCCTAGGCAGCCAAAGCAGAATTTGAAGCTACATTTCTGTAGCATATCCAGGGCTTGACATTAATGAAATGTCCATCCTTGGCTAGATTTGGGTGGTGTTCTTTCTGATTAGCTTCTATTTTGCCATGGTTTGTCACATCAGACTTCAGTCATAACCTCTCTGCCCACCCTCCCTGACCCATGCAGTGATGGGAAGCCAGGAGAATTGGCATAACTGATCCTGTACGAATCCTCATCACCTTTTTCCCTTCTCGTGGCCTTGCCATCCACCCACAGATAGCTGCTTTGCATTCCCTTGCCACTGTGCATCTCTGCCCAGGCATCCTGTGAGCAGCAGTACTGGGCAGGTCTCCTTGACATAGAGGTGAGAGCAGGCATGAGTGAAGTGCCAATTATGGTCTCAGCTGGCAGAAGGCCACGTTCCCAGCAGAAGAAATACTCACAACAAAGAGTCTACAAAGGACAGTAAGGTCCCAGAGTTACTAAAATTGGAAAAAAGAGCAGCCCCTCTCTTCACCTACTGTATATGGCAGAAAATGAACCTGACGTGGGGAGCAGGCAGCAGCATTGATCCCTTCCCTCCAAATATAGGGAAGGGGCCGAGCTAAGGGATGGGGCTGAGCCTATAAAAGCTGTCAGGGAGAAAGCTCTTGGTGGTGGCTCCTGATGCCCTTGCTGTGCTCATGGCCACGCTGTGACTGAGGAGTTGGAGGGCTCTTACCACAGGTGCTGTTTCTCATGCTCAGAGCTTCACAAGGTTATAGCACTGCGGTGGGAAACCTGCTGAGGTTCCTTGCTGGGCTGTTCCTCGTATAGAGCCGGACTGGTGTCTGTGGTACTTCACTGGTCCTCAGATGGAGTGACTGCTTATGGTAAGTGAGAGATATTGGGCCTGGAGAGGCTGTAGCTTAGAGTCTGATCTTCCACTCATTCTCTTTCAGACATCAGAGATGTCAGCCCGTTCCTGCCTTCTCTCTGTCAACTGATTGGTAAGGTGAGAGTTTCAGGCATGAAAGCCAACAGCTTGCCCAAACTGGCACAAACTGGATGTTCCCTTGCACTCCATATGGGCAGTTCTCCCCACTGCAGGAGCTGCTCTAGTGGTCCTTGGCACATGTCCGTTCCTACTGGCTTTGGCTGCCCACCAGAGCATTGGGACAGGGTCCATGTTACAAGGGAGTGAGGGAATCATAAATGGAAAACTGTAAGGAAAACAGGCTTCAGCCTTAAAGAGGGCTATGTGAGCCCTTCAGAGACCCCCCGCACTTTGCCACACTTCCCTAGAAAAGCCTCCTGCTCCTTCAGGCAGCAGTCTCCTTTCCTTGGGGCAGTGAAGGGTGGCTGCTCTTTGTCATTGCTCTTGTATATTCCAGATTGGAATGTCAAATATCTCCCTTCAGACCACAGCAAACATCCCAGAGCTGGGAAGGGTGCCCTCAGACTAGCCAGCTTGTGAGGGCTGGTGGATGTTCTGCTCTACTCTGCCTGGCTCTAAGAGACCTGACACAGAGACCACCACAGCAGGGTCTGTCTTTCAGCTTCAGCCATGAGCAGAGACAGTGGCATGGAGGTGTTTGGTGAGGCTGCACCGTACCTGCGCAGACCAGAGAAGGAAAGAATAGAAGCCCAGAATCAGCCATTTGATGCCAAAACCTTCTGCTTTGTGGCTGACCCCGAGGTGGAGTACACCAAAGGGAAGATCAAGGCTGCACAGGATGGGAAGATAACTGTTGAGACAGAGGATGGCAGGGTAAGTGCATGCCTCCCGGTTCTTCTCCCTGCCCTGCTAATGGTCTCTGGGTGTCTATTGGGGAGTGTAAGGGGCATGGAAAGCACCAGACTGGCTCAGGCAGCTCACTTGCCTTGCCTGGACTGGACCCAGTACAGCTCCCAGAGGAAAGTTGCTCTAGATGCTGGGATGAAGGTATCCATTGAATAGGCCTTCTTGGTTTAGCCTTTAATCATTAGTCACTGCTCTGAAGCAGGCTGGGTTGTCGCTTGCCAGTCTGCTGCTTTTAACCCTTTCACCTCTAACACTGCCATGGCTACTGATAAATTCCTTCCTTTACTGGTGGCAGATCAGGCAGCCTCTGAAGTCCCCTTTGTGTGTGAAGTTATCACATCAGTGTCACTGACCACAAGCAGGTTTCTAGAGAAGCCTCCAAGGTGTTAATCTTGCAAAAAGGCTGAAGTGTCTTAGCAGCTCTGTCCTGATAACTTGTGTAAGAAGAGCTGCAGCAGCCCAAAGAACTACCTCAGCCAGCATCTTGGCAGTGGCTGCCACAAGATTTCTAAGGAAACAAACAAAGAGTGAAGCAGTCGTCCCTGGGCCCACCCCCAGCTTCCAGCAGTCACAGGGACCTGAGTGCACAGAGGCTGCAGCAGGGTGATCTGTATAAGGTCCTGCTCTCCTGGAGACTGGCTTTTTTCTATCCATTTTTGCTTTTCACCTCTGTGGGAAAGATTTCCACCATTTAAAAATGGAGTATGTGTAAAGTGCTTCCTTTACTCTGCAATATGCAGCCTCATAATGTCAGCTTACTGCTTTCACAAGGAGGCAGTAATTCTTCTTTGCTATGGCCATGGCTCTTTCTGCAATTTATGACTCTGCAGGCTTTAAAAGTGTCTCCTCTTCACCCTCAAGTCCCAGTTGAGTTCTGCTTTTCTCACAGAAGAGGTGTTTCATACCTGTGGCCATTTTTGCTTCTCTTCTCTGGAGCATTTCTAGGACAATTTTACTCTTTCTAAGAGGTGCAGTCAGGAACAAAGATGTGGTGAGCTGACAGACACATCCTATGTGACAATCTCTCATTTTCTCCCTTGCTTTTCTAATAATTCCTTATACTTTAGAGCTTCCTGCCCTGTTCTGAGTACTGAGCTGACATTATGTTAGAAACCTCTGAAGTGACTTGCAGATGTTACGGAATGATAGAATGTTTTGGGTTGGAAGGGACCTTAAAGGTCATCCAGTTCCAACCCTCCTGCCATGGGCAGGGACATCTCTCACTAGACTGAACACTTTGAACACTTGCCAATTGGAGCCTCCACAGCTTCTGTGGGCAACCTGTTCCTGTGCCTCACCACCCTCACAGGAAAGAATTTCCTCCTAATGCATAATCTAAATTGAGCATCTCCTAGTTTGAAGCCATTGTCCCTCATCCTGTCACTCCATGTCTTCATAAAATATCCCTCCTCAGCTCTTCTGTAGCCTCCTGCAAATACTGGAAGGCTGTTCTAAGGCTTCCCTGGAGCCTTCTCTTCTGCAGGCTAAACAGCCCCAACTCTCATATCCCACGAGGAGCACTGAGTGACCGACCTCTTGTAGATGGAGATTTTCTCCTCAGGTGTTTGGATGCTTTATAAAGGTACTTAGGGACACATCACAAAGCTGCTTTGGAAAGTGGTGCCTGTAAATCTTGCTTTCTCAGAAGAAGCCAAAGTTCATTCCACAAGTCAGGGTTTGAGCTTGGAAATGGTGTTGATGATGATTACAGTAACCCTATTTCACTAACACTGGATTTAGGCTGGAGACGAGGAAGAAATTCTTTAGAGTGAGAATGGGGAGACACTGACACAGGTTGCCCAGGGAGGTTGTGGATGTCCCCTCCCTGGAGGTGTTTAAGGCCAGGCCAAATGAGGCTTTGAGCAACTTGGGTTAGTGGGAGGTATCCCTGCCCATGGCAGGGTGGGGGTTGGAACTGGATGATCTTTAAGGTCCCATCCAACTCAAACCATTCTATGAATCTGTGATTTCCTCCGTTGGACTGGAGTAGTCATCTTGGACCTGTCCATGGGACCAGCAATTACAGCATAAAAGCAATAGATGAGACCAATGGGAAGAGTAATCTGGAGAAATGATAACAGGTTTTTCAAGCTCCTTCATGCCTGAATGTGGCCAGGATGAGCTCTGCCCTCTGTGTCTACCTGCTTTCCTGCACATCTGCCCCCCACATCCACAGGCCCTGGCTGCATGGCAGGATGGGCACCCACAGCATGAGCCCAGCAGACAGTGATGTTAGGTAGAACCAGAGCCATTCTTTAATCAGCCATGGCAGCAGGCAGGGGTGAAACAAATCTGTTCCAAGGAAGGATTGATGAACCTAATGCTGTTGGTGTCCTGTCTCCAGTACTGCCCAATCTGAATCTTGGAGGCTGAAAGGCAGTCAGGGCCAGCAGCTGTGCCCCTGACTGCTGCAGCTATGAACAGCAGACATCTGAGGCTCATAAGCAGCAATAATGTGTAGAAAGGTCTGGTCCAGCACCTGTGTGGTTGTAGATATTCCAGGGCAATACATTTACATCCTGTTAATTTGCCTGTGCTGTGGAATTCCTGACTGCAGCAGTGCCTGCTCTGTGTAGCTACACCTGGTTGTGCACAGGTGATTCGAGCGAAGCCATGACGCAGAGCAGCCTGTCAGAGGTCCTTGCTGCCCTGCGTCCCTGGCTCTGTGGGTACATGTGGAAGGAGCAGACAGTTGCTGAGTCAAGGTTAACTCTTCCTTTCTGGATCACAGACAGTTGCTGTGAAGCCTGCTGATGTGTATGCCATGAACCCACCTAAGTTTGACAGAATTGAGGATGTGGCCATGCTGACTCACCTGCATGAACCTGCCGTCCTCTACAACCTCAAGGACCGCTACAGCTCCTGGATGATCTATGTAAGTTCCCTCCCATGGCAAAGGAGAAAACCCAGCTGCCTGGAGATGGACTTCAGTGCCTCTTCTGTCTCCCTTGCCCACAGACCTACTCGGGTCTCTTCTGCGTCACTGTCAACCCCTACAAGTGGCTGCCGGTGTACAACCCGGAGGTGGTGTTGGCCTACCGAGGCAAGAAGCGCCAGGAGGCTCCTCCACACATCTTCTCCATCTCTGACAACGCCTATCAGTTCATGCTGACTGGTGAGCTTTTCTGTAGTGACCAGACTCACAAGCACCTGTGCCAGACATACTGCCTTGTATGGCTTGTATCAGCAGAAGTATGACCAGGAGGAGTAGGAAGGTGATTGTCCCCCTGTGCTGGGTGTTGGTGAGGCCACCAGGCCTCAGTAAAAGAAAGACATTGAGGGACTGGAATCGGGGCAAAGAAGAGCAAGTAAGCTGGTGAAGGGTTTGGAGAAGGGCTCTGATGGCAGCTGAGGGAAGAGGAGGCTGAGAGGATACCTCATCGCTCTCTACAGCTACCTGAAAGAACAATAGAGAGAGGTTGGTGCTGGTCTCTTCTCACAGTTATTTAGTGATAGAGCAAGAGGGAACGGCTGCACTAGGGGAGGTTTAGGCTGGACATTAGGAAAAGCTTTTTGACTGAAAGAGTCATTAAGGATTAGAACAGGCTGCCCAGGGAGGTGGTGAGTTTGCCATCCCAGGAGGAGTTTAAAGGTCATTTAGATGTGGTACTTAGTGGTACGGTTTAGTGGCAAACTTGGTAGAGTGGTGTTAATGGTTGCACCTGATGATTTCAAGGGTCTTTTCCAACCTGAAGGGTTCTATGGCAAAGGCCATTCTCTATCTGCCATAGAGTCACTTGCCCTTGCCACCTCTTACAGCATGCTGACCCAGTTCCTTGTTCTGTGTCATGCTGCAGATTATCTGTTTGGGCTCCCAGCTCTGTGGAATCAGGTGTGCGTGTTTTATCCCTAGGTGATGTAAAACCAGCTCCAGACAGTTTTCCCTGTCTCCTGAGATAGGCATTTTCTTTCTCAAGTGTTTTGCACTGTGTCTGTGTCTCTGCTCTAAGTACTGAGCTAAGCACCTTGACAGAAGGCACTGCACAAGGCAGTTGCAGTTGGGTAGGACACACTCTCTGGGGTGTCTCTGATCAGCACACCAACAGGTAGCTGGCAGAGTGGAAGAATTATTTTCACCAAAATACATAGGTTTAGTTTGCATCAAGTCCTACCCTGCAGTAATAAAAGTAAAGAATGGGAAAAACAGAAGCAAAAAGGAGAGCACAGGATGGAGCAAAGGTGGAGGAGAGAAGACAGAAAGTAGAGCACAGGGAGGAGCAGAGAGGACGAGAGGGAAACCATTCCTCTTTTCAGTTTTGCTTGTAGAGGTTTTGCTTCATGCCCTTTGCTGGCCACTAGGTCACAGGCTAAGAACCAGCACACTGCCTGCAGCCTCTCTGACTGCAGGTGTCTTTCTCTTTGGCAGATCGTGAAAATCAGTCCATCCTCATCACGTGAGTACCTCTGTCACTGTGACCTTTGTCTCCAGCAACGTGAGGGCAGATAATTCTTCACTCCACACTTTGCTTTGGCAGTGGAGAATCCGGTGCAGGCAAGACTGTGAACACCAAGAAGGTCATCCAGTACTTTGCAACAATTGCAGCCAGTGGGGACCTGGCCAAGAAGAAGAAGTCCTGGATGAAGGTGTGATGAAGAAAGGCTTGGCAGAGGGGCAGTTCAGTGTTGTCACCTTGGGGGTGCAGACAGTGCTGCTGACAAACATTTACTACTAATTGTGAAATGGCTTTTATTAGCTGCAGCCACCCTCACAAAAAGCAGTAAGCCTGGGTGCTGGTGAGGAGCTAGAACTACAACAGATACAGGCCACCAGAACTACCTCTCACTGTCAGGTGTAGCCTCACCTGAACAGAGACCAGATCTTGGTGACTGGTGTCCTGGAGGCATCAGAGGCTCTGGTTTCTTTACAGCCCAGTCTGTCCCTGTGGCTGGGAGATGAGAGCTGTGACCATGGGAGAAACAGTAAGAGAGAAGTGAATGAGTTCAAGCTGTGCAGAGTGCTGCTGCTTGGTGTTGCCGTCGAGAAGACTGTGCAGTAATGGTGCCCAACTGCAGTGAAGGGCACCTTGCTGCAGATGCAGTCAGCTGGGCTGCAGTGTAGGCACTTTTCCCTATCACAGAGCCCTTGGTGTTTTTCAGTAACTATCCCACTACTCCTGCAGGGCACACTTGAGGATCAAATCATTAGTGCCAACCCACTGCTGGAGGCCTTTGGCAATGCCAAGACTGTGAGGAACGACAACTCCTCACGCTTTGTGAGTTGTGTTTGTCTCTGCCCTCTTGCATTTCTAATCCTGTTTGCCTGCTTGTTACCTACAGCTATGGCCTGGGAGAAATGTTCTTTCTGACAATTTCCTGGTTGTTTGTCAGATGCCAGCATGTTTATGGCTGCTTCATAGAACCACAGAATGGTCTGGGTTGGAAGGGACCTCCACAGCTTATCCAGTCCAACCTCCTTTGCATTCAGCAGGGACATCCTCCGCTAGGTCAGGTTGTCCAGAGCCCTGTTGAGCCTCACCTTGAATATCTCCAGAAATGGGGCCTCAACTACCTCCCTGGACAACCTGTTCCAGTGTTCCACTACCCTCGTGGTGCAGAACTTGTTCCTAACATCCAGTCTAAGTCTGCACTGCTCTAGTTTGAAGCCACTGCCCCTTGGCCTGTCACTGCAGGCCTTTGCAAACAGTCCCTCTGCAGCCTTCCTGTAGGTCCTCTCATAACTGTGTGGGCTGCACCAAACTCTCCACCTGGATTTATCTTAGCCTAAGATAATTCAGACTGATTTGGATCAGCTGTCATTGAGATTCAGGAGAGAAAAGCACTACAATGTGCTGTCCTGGGAGTGCTGCACTGATCACTACCTTCTGTCTGCTTGTCAGGGTAAATTCATTCGTATTCATTTTGGTACCTCTGGAAAACTGGCTTCTGGTGACATTGAGACCTGTGAGTACATGGGGAGTGGGATACTGCTTTACCCTGAAGTGAAGAAGAGCCTGAAAAACTGCTGACTGCATCCACCTTACAGACTTGTTGGAAAAGTCAAGAGTCACTTTCCAGCTGAAAGCTGAGAGAAGCTACCACATCTTCTACCAGATCCTCTCCAATAAGAAGCCTGAGCTGCTTGGTAAGGACAGCCATCACCTGGTGACATTTTGTAGCAAGCTGATCAGGGGAATCTTTTCCTTAGGCATGCCAGCTCCGGGAGGGAGGGCACAGTGGCACCTGCTGGCCTAGAACCGTGTGGCACATCACCCAGCTGCCTGCTGACAGATGCCCCAGGATGTGCAGAGCACCCAAGCTTCCAGCATGTGCTTGCTTTTGCCATCCCACTCCATTACCCACGGTGACTGGGTTGCAAGGCTGGACACAGCACTTCTGTCTCTGTGTAGTGCTGTCCTACTGGGGGTTACTCCACTCCCAGTTTATATTCCCTGGTCAGGTGTGATGCAAACTGTGTGCAGGTGAGCTGCAGGGGTGGCTGATTTACTCTGCCTTACCCCTTGCTGTTCTTTGCTGCTGTGGAAACTCCAACTTCAGTGGGCTAGATCAAATAGAAAGGTGAGAAATCCCCTGGGTGCAGGATGGGCAGATATCCTGATTTACAAACATCTCTCTGAACTCTTTATCCCATGGACAAAACTTCACCCCCACTTCTAGTACAGCTCCTCCAGCCTTTTCCCCCTTCCCATTGCCATGGCATGTCCTACCCATGTCCCACATCTGTCCCAAACCCTTGGTCCACACATTTAACTGCTGCATTCATCCTCACTTCACTGCCTTCCCAGCCATCCACAGAACATTTCCCAGGGTGGAGGTCCTATTCCCATCCTCCCGCTGCATGTTTACCACCTCCCTCTTCCCTCCTGGTGAGAATGCCATGTGAAGGGAGCTGTGTCCAGTGTATAGAGATCTTCTCCCCTGCACACTGCACAACCCTCTGCCCACCTTCCCTTCTCCTCTTAGTGTGCCATAGGATTCAGGACTGAAAATGAGCTGAATTTTGGCTTGTGCACTAGCACACAGCCCCAGCAGGTGCAGCGGGTGGATCAGTGTATGCAGTGTGTGAGGACAAGCATGTATGAGTCTCACCTCAGAGGATCTTGCTCAAAAACTGCCTTTGGATGGCCCCTGGCCCTGGCCTGCTGAGTGCTCAGCTGCCAGTTCACAGCATATCAATCTGGTAGGACTGAAAACCTGTCTGGGACCTCCTGCTCATCCAGTGGAGGGCACATGAATGGCTTTCCCCTGTCCTTTCTTTTAATAGAAACCCAGGAGCACGGGAATGGAAAGGCATAAAGAGCCTGTGAAGCCTTGCTGAGCTGCTGTTCTGTTCTCACAGCTGGGATCTGACTGTCACTCTGTGCTTTGCTTTCCAGAGCTGCTCCTCATCACAGCCAACCCATACGACTACCCCTTCATCAGCCAAGGGGAGATTTCAGTGGCCAGCATTGATGACCAGGAGGAGCTTGCTGCTACAGATGTGAGTATGAGGAGAAGCTGAGCGACCTGGGGCTTTTTAGTCTGGAGAAGAGAAGACTGAGAAGGGATTTAATCAGTGTCTATAAATATCTGAGGACTGGGGATCAGGAGAGGGGGGACAGGCTCTGCTCACTTGCTCCCTGGGGTAGGACAAGGAACAATGGATGTAGGCTCAGGGGAGACCTTGCTGCTCTCTACAACTACCAGAAAGGAGGTTGTAGCCAGGCGGGGGTTGGTCTCTTCTGTCAGGCACCCAATGACAGAACAGGAGGACATAGCCTCAACCTGCACCAAGGCAGGTTCAGGCTGGATGCTAGGAAGAAATTCTTCACAGCAAGAGTGATTGGCATTGGAATGGGCTGCCCAGGGAGGTGGTGGAGTCACCATCCCAGGTGGTGTTTAAAAGGAGGCTGGATGAGGCACTTAGTGCCATGGGTTAGTTAATTGGAAAGGTTAGGTGATAGGTTGGACTAGGTGATCCAAGAGGTCTCTGCTTAATTCTGTGGTTCTGTGAGCTGCAGCACAGGAGGTTCCACCTCAACACAAGGGAGAACTTCTTTACTGTAAGGGTCACAGAGCACTGGAACAAGCTCCCCAGAGAGGTTGTGGAGTCTCCTTCTCTGGAGACTTTCAAGGCCTGTCTGGATGTGTTCCTGTGTGACCTGAGCTAGATTGTATGGTCCTGCTCTGGCAGGGGGGTTGGACTGGATGATCTCTTTGGGTCCCTTCCAGCCCCCAACATCCTGTGATCCTGTGTAATCTTGTGAGTACATTTAGCAAGGGCAGATCACATCACTCTTGCCATCTCCACCGTTACAACCAGCTGTTCTCTCTGGTCCACAGGCAGCCATTCACACTTTGGGCTTCAGCCCCAGTGAGAGAGTGGGGATTTACAAAGTGACAGGGGCAATCCTGCACCATGGGAACATGAGGTTCAAGCAGAAGCCACGTGAGGAGCAGGCAGAGCCAGCTGGCACAGAAGGTAATGCCCTCGTGGCTTGGGGAGGTCAATTTCCTGCTGTTTTCGTAGGATTCCTCACTAGAAGTGCACAAAGGCTTCCAGGGAAGAAGTTGACCTTTGATGAACACAGAAGCGGGAGTTCAGCCTTCAACTTACCACCTGCATCCACTTTATTCCTGACACCTCTGCTGAAGAACCTTGTGCCTGGGACACTTTACTGTGGTGTTTGCCAGTTTCTGGTAACACATACAGATTTGTTTTGCTTGGGTGGCACTGTAGAGAAGTGCCTTGAAGGTAAAACCACTATGTTGTCCCATCTCAAGGCACTCATCTGCTGGGGCTGCTGTTGCCACTCAGTCATGAGGACTACCCCAACGTAAATGAGAAAGTTGGCCAAGTTGTGTGGGTAGGCTAAAGCCAAGCACTTTGGCAGGTCCCAGGGGGAGCTTTGGCTGGCTCTGATGCACTTGGTCTGTCCTAGCTGAGAAGAAGGACTTCCAGCTTTGTCTTTGTTCTGCAGAGGCTGACAAAGCTGCATACCTGATGGGCCTGAACTCGGCAGACTTGCTGAAAGCTTTGTGCTACCCCCGGGTGAAAGTGGGGAATGAATATGTGATGAAAGGCCAGACGGTGGATCAGGTGGGTGTCAGGGGGCAGCAGGGGATGTCCTCTCCCTAAGGGACAGGGGTGGTGCAGACCTGAGGACAGTCAGGACCTTAAGGCCTGTGAGTGCTGTGTGTGGGCAGCCAGAAGCCGTGGGTGCTGGAGTGCTGGCTTGTTCTGGCGATGCTCTGGTGGTGCCCTGACATCTCCTTGCAGGTGCATCAGGCAGTGAATGCCATTTCCAAGTCAGTCTATGAAAAACTCTTCCTGTGGATGGTGATGCGCATCAACCAACAGCTGGACACAAAGCTGCCAAGGCAGCACTTCATCGGCGTCCTGGACATTGCTGGCTTTGAGATTTTTGAGGTTTGGTTTTACACAGCACTCTTGGGCTCTGGCTACCTTTAAATGCTTTTTGTGTTGTTTCACTTCTCTGACTTCTCCTCCTCACACCAACGTGGTCCTCAAGATGGGGACAAATCTCTCTGTAGCCACTTCTGCCTTTGTAGATCTGTCACCCACTTTGTAAGAGCAAAGTAACAGCAGAAGTGTAGCCATGAAGCTACTGTCTTCTTTCCCACAGAACTGCTATTTAGTGACACTAGTGTCACTTTTGCAGGCTGTATCAACCATGTGATGCACAGCACAACTTCTCTGCAGGCCTGGAGCGCCCATGACTGATCCTTTATGCTATTATCAGAACCCCTCAGGGACAGTCTGACTGACCTGGCCTTGACAGCTCTATGAAATAAATTGAGTGGAGTCAGTTTAACAATATTAACACAATTACTTAAATATTAGTTCAACAGCCTGGAGCAGCTCTGCATCAACTTCACCAACGAGAAACTGCAGCAGTTCTTCAACCACCACATGTTCGTGCTGGAGCAGGAGGAGTACAGGAAGGAAGGGATTGAGTGGGAGTTCATTGACTTTGGCATGGACCTGGCTGCCTGCATTGAGCTCATTGAGAAGGTGAGTTTCTGGCACAGCTTGTGCAGTCACACAGATCAAAGCAGCAGATCTGGAAGGGATTCTTTAGAGTGTTTGTACCAAGTCCCTTCAATACAGGCTTTTTGGGAGGCTTCTGGGTCTCCTTACCTCATCCCTTTCTTGAAACATAACCCTTATGTTGAGTGCAAACATATTGTGCCTCCTGAAAAGATATTCTTACTTCTCTTCCCCATCATTGTATGTGGTCAGTTCATTGTCATATTTAGCTCAGTTCTGTCTTTGCATATTGGAGAAGCCACTGCTGTGTCCCTTAGGAGTTACTATACAGTTTTTGCTTGGCTTGCTTTCTTTTTCAGCCAGTGTCTGTGGAGTTCAGAACCTGTTTATGACTGAATTTCTTGCCAGCAGTCCACAAAAAATCTTGTTTACTTGACCCTCCCAAGCTATTTCTCTGTTTCACTCACTCCCTGTCATTATAACTTGCATTGAAAGCCACTTTTTTTTCTGTTCAGCCCATGGGCATCTTCTCCATCCTGGAAGAGGAGTGCATGTTCCCCAAGGCAACTGACACCTCTTTCAAGAACAAGCTCTATGACCAGCATCTGAGCAAGTCTGACATCTTCCAGAAGCCCAAACCTGCCAAAGGCAAGGCTGAGGCTCACTTCTCCCTGGTGCACTATGCTGGCACAGTGGACTACAATATCACTGGCTGGCTGGAGAAGAACAAAGACCCCCTGAATGAAACTGTCATTGGACTGTACCAGAAATCCTCTATGAAAATTTTATGCAGTCTTTATGCCACCTTTGGTTCCGTAGATGAAGGTAAGTAAGATCAGAGGATTGTGGCTCCTGTTTGGTGTTTCCAGCTGTAGCTATCACTTGACTTGAATCAGTGTTGTCAGTCTTCACGTGCTGTGTGTTAGGTGCACAATTATAATGCTGCCAAAGGGCTCTCCAGCAGTGCCACAGTTGTGCCTTCATCTCATTTTCCAGCTGAAAGTGGTGCTATTAAGAAGAAAGGAACCAAGAAAAAAGGCTCTTCCTTCCAAACAGTCTCTGTGCTCTTTCGGGTAGGTGTGTTCTCTGGCCCAGCGTGGGCCAGCTGCAGAAAGTGCTGAGAAGGCAGCTCTGTCCAACTCGTCTGTGCTAGCTCACCATTCCCACCTTCTCTGTTGCCCAGTCATAATGTGTTAAGTTACCTTTGGGATTTGGGAAAGGTTAATTTGAATTCTCCAGTGGTGGAGAAGGGAAGTCATAGGCTTGGATCAGATTGTGCAGTTTCAAGACAGCCCAAGGGCTGTCTGGGCTTTGACCTTTGATGCTAACAGCATCCTTCCCTTTTTGGGCTGTAACTGGCAGCCTCAAGGATGTGGCTGTCTGGATACAGGATGTTGTGTGGCTGCCAGGGCCTTGCAGTCAGTGTGGACCACACAAATTTTGTGTTGCTGTCCCGTGATGCTGCTGTGACTCATCTATATCTTGGAGCCAGGAGCAGCGTCAGCCTTTTCTGGCAGGGTGAGGACTACAGCACCCGCCTGGCTGATACGGGCCCTACTCAGAGCATGTCATTATTGCCTGAGATGATCAAAGAAATGCAGTGCTAACAAAAGTTATCCTGCAGAGCTGATGGCTTCTGATGACACAGGCAAACACTGATTTTGTGGCTCAGTTCTCTCTTAAATGCACACCACCGATATATCCGGCTAATAAACCAAACACATCAACCCATTCACCCATTTGACCAAAAATCCATTTAATAAAGAAATACTTCTATTGGTAGCTCAGAATATTGTCCATTTCCCTCCGTCCTCATCCTCACCCAGCAGCTCCTATGAGTGGTTTCCAACCACCAAGGGCAGGTTTTCATTCTCAGACAGGATGGAAGTTGCTCAGTTGTGTCCACTGTCACTGATCCCTGTACTGGTGCCTACACAGGGCTGCAGAACAGTCACTACCAGACTAAGGAGAAAGATCTGAACTTTAATTTTTCATCAGAGTCAAATGACACTGAGAATATTTGCATTATGCCATGAAGCAATATTTGGGTTTGCAAAATCATCTCCTTTGTGCAGGAGAACCTCAACAAGCTGATGTCCAACCTGCGGACGACTCACCCTCACTTTGTGCGCTGTATCATTCCCAACGAAACAAAGACCCCAGGTAAGTCATGCATCATCCATTAGAACCTGGCAGGAAGCCAACTGCCCAGTGCCAAAAAAAAATCCATGTATGGCTGACACACCAGAAGGCTGTGGCTGTGCTGCCATTCAGCAAGTCTTGGCCAGGCTGGAGGATTGGGCTGGAGAAAACTGAATGAAGTTCACCAAGGGCAAGGGTAGAGTCTTGCACCTGGGAAAGAACAACCCTAGGGATCAGTATAGGTTGGGGACTGACCTGTTGGAAGGCAGCAAAGGGGTAAAGGATCTAGGGGTCCTGGTGGATGAGAGGTTGACCATGAGCCAGCAATGTGTTCTGCTGGCCAGGAGGGGCAGTGCCACTCTGGGGTGGATTAGAAGGGCTGTGGTGGTGGAGAGAGGTTCTCCTCCCCCTGTATTCTGCCCTGCTGAGGCTTGATCTGGAGTACTGTGTCCAGTTCTGGGCTCTTCAGTTCAAGAAGGACATAGAACTGCTAGAGAGAGTCCAGCACAGAGCCACAAAGATGCTGAAGGGAAGGGAACATCTCTGTTAGGAGGAGAGCCTGAGGGAGCTGGGACTATGCTGCTTGGAGAGGAGACTGAGAGGTGACCTCAGCAGTGCTTATAAATATGTAAAGGTGAGTGGCAGGAGGCTGGAGCCAGGCTCTGCTGGGTGATGCCCAATGACAGGACAAGGGGCTGAGGCATAGGAAGTTCCATGGAAATACGAGGAGGATTTTTTGATGTGTGAGGGTGACAGAACCCTGGAACAGGCTGCCCAGAGGGGTCGTGGAGTCTCCCTCTCTGGAGATATTCAAAACCCACCTGGATGTGTTCCTGTGTGATCTGCTCTAGGTGATCCTGCTCTGGCAGGGAGGTTGGGCTGGCTGAGCTTTGGAGGTCCCTTCCAGCCCCTGACATGCTGTGATTCTGTCCCCATGTTGCTCTGTCACAGGCCTGATGGATCACAAACTTGTTCTGCACCAGCTGCGGTGCAACGGCGTTCTGGAAGGCATCCGGATCTGCAGGAAGGGATTTCCTAACAAGATACCTTATGGGGATTTTAAACAAAGGTCTGTGACAACCTTCTGGGGCTTGCGTTCAGCCCACTTCATCTGAGAGAAGACTTCTGTTCTCACAAGAGCCTTTGTGGCCAAGAAGGCCAATGGCATCCCGGGGTGCCTTAGTGAAAGTGTGTCCAGCAGGTCTAGGAAGGTTCTTCTCTACCTCTTCCCTGTCCTGGTGAGACCACCTCTGGAATACTGTGTCCAGTTTTGGGCTCCCCAATTCAGGAAAGACAGGGATCTACTGGAAAGGGTCCAACAAAGAGCTAAGAGGATGATTGAAGGACTTGAACATCTCTCTTCTGAAGAAAGACGGAGAGAACTGGGGCTGTTTGTCTGGAGAAGAGAAGGCTGAGAGGGGATTTTACTAACAGCTGTAGATATCTGAGGGATGGGTGTCAAGAGGCAGGGGCCAGGCTTTTTTTCAGTGCCACTTGGTAATAGGACAAGGAATAATAGATATAAGCTAGAACACAGGAAGTTCCACCTCAACATGAGGAGAAACCTCTTTATTGTGAGGGTGACAGAGCAGTGGAACAGGCTGCCCAGAGAGGTTGTGGAATCTCCTTCTCTTGAGCATTTCATAGCCAACCAGGACAGCCACCTGTGTGGCCTGCCCTAGGCAATCCTGCTTTGACACGAGGGTTGGACTTGATGACCTCTGGAGGTCTCTTCCAACCTCTGACATTCTGTGATTCTCATAAAAAGCCACATGTCAGTGGGACAGTTCTTAGGGGAAGACTATTTTAATGTTCAACAACTATGGGAAGTATGAAGACAGATCTAATGGCAGGAGCTGCGTGGGCAGCACCCACCCATGCCTTCCTGAGTACTGTCTGCCGAAACCTATTGTCACTTCAGGTTCATCTGCTTAGATTATCACATCTGACACCAATCTCAAACAAAGATGCAGAGGAGGGTGATGTGTACTACATCCTGTGTTTAACCACTGCCTAGCAGGAGTTTGAATAGTATTAAATAATTCCAACTGGAATGGCTTTACTGGAGGGAAAATGATCAGGGATTAGAACTGAGTGCTTTCACACCATCAGCTTAGTTGCTTAGAAGAGCAATAAAGCTGGTGAAGGGCCTTGAACAAAATTCTTATTAATGAACTGGGGTTGTTTAGTCTTCAGAAGAGAAGGGTTAGGAGAGACCTCATTGCCCTCTACAACTGCCCAAGAGGAGGCTTCAGTCAGGTGGAGGTTAGTCTCTTCTCACGTACAACAACTGATAGGACTGGAGGAAACAGCCTCAAGTTGTGCCAGGGGAGGTTCAGGTTGGATGTTAGGAAAAATTTCTTTCCGTCAAGGGTTCTCAGACACTGGAACAGGCTGCCCAGAGAGGTGGTGGAATCCCCATCCCTGGAGGTGTTTAAAAGCTGTGTGGATGTGGTGCTGCGGGGTGTGGATTAGTGGCAGTGGCTTAGCGGCAGCGCTAGGGTTGTGAGCTCTAGGGGAGCGGTCGGATTTGAAGATCTCAAAGGTCTCTTCCAACCTCTGTAGTTCTGTGATGCCCCTTTTCTGATGTCATTACAAAGCCTGACTCACAACTGTAGCTCCATTTTACAAAACAGACTTCAGCAGGACATCCGAGTTAGTGCCAGGTGGCCCTCTGCTTCTGGGCTCACATTTCCACCTGCCAACATTTCTACCTTAATTCATAGATACACAAAACCCCACGACCAAACAATTTTAACTCAGGACCTGCTATGCAGATAAGACATCTCCAAAGGGTTGCTAAATTCGTGGCAATCCAGCTGAGGTCATCTACTTGTATCTGAACAAAGGCAAATGTAGGGTCAGATCTCTAGGAGCAAAGAAAGCACAGCACATATACATCACTGAACAGAGGGGCCTGGAGAGCAGGGACATTGGAAGTGAAAAGTGGCATTGTGGGCACTTAATGAAGACTTCCCAAGGCAGGGATGTGGGTGAGCAGATTTGTGTATGGGTAACCAAAGGCATGATGAAAGAAGAGGGGGTGGAGTAGTCTCTCAACATCAGCCTAGGAAGTCCATTGCTAGATGCCATGTCTGATTCTGCCTCAGACACTTGGGGAGGGATGCAAGAAGCTGGATATGGCTGAGAAAAGAGCTGCAGGATAAATGTGAACATGAGTGCAGTGAGAGATTAAATCAAACTATTTAACTTAGGAAGCTATGGTAACAGATTGTGGCATAGAGAAGCTGCAGGAGTAAAGATTTCTGAATAGGTAGGGAGCTGTCATCTGAAAGACAGAAACATCCAAGGCTGGGAGCTGAAAAAGGCTGTTGGCAAGGTAGCAGTGAAGCGTAGCAGTGAGGGTCAGCAGCTTACTGTCAAGGTCTGGAGGCTTCAAATCAGATTGACATTGTTTTTTAAAAACAGATGATGTAGTAGATAAATCACAAGCTGAGGGCTGGGTGAACAAGGCAGTGGGAGGTCAGATCAGGTAAGTGCAGCAGTCTCCTCTTCTGAGAGCTAACCCAGAGCACTGTGCCCCTAGCTGCATGTAAATGGGTGTGAGAGAGATGAGCAGAGTCTCTGTGGTCCAGAGAGCAAACCATCCATGTAACACATGCTAGGAATCTACCGAACCACCTGCTTGCTACTGGCTTGCCCTTCAAGGCTGGCATCACAGAATATTAGGGGTTGGAAGGACCTCCAGAGATCATCAAGTCCAATTTCCTGCCAAAAGCAGAATCCCCTAGGGTAGTCTGCATAGGAATGCACCCAGGTGGGTTTTATAAATATCCAGAGAAGGAGACTCCACAACCTCTCTGGGCAGCCTGCTCCAGTGCTCTGTCACCCTCACCGTAAAGAAGTTTCTCCTCATGTTGAGATGAAACCTTTTATGTTCAAGTCTGAGTGTGAGACAAGCTCAACCTTCCTCTGGACCTTCACAGTGACAGCTGCTCTTGTGGCATCCTGCTCACTAAATGATGCCAACAGCTAAGCTTTGGTTCTCCCTTTGGCCAGGTACCGCCTTCTGAATGCCAGTGCCATTCCGGAGGGGCAGTTCATGGACAGCAGGAAGGCCTGCGAGAAGCTGCTGTCCTCCATTGAGATAGATCACACTCAGTACAAATTTGGACACACTAAAGTAAGCAATTCCTTTTTCCCCACCATGAGAAATCATTCACTGCATTAAAGTGTGAGCCCAGCAGTGACTGATTTCTGTCCTTCGCAGGTGTTCTTCAAGGCAGGTTTGCTGGGGGTCCTGGAGGAGATGCGAGATGATTGCTTAGGGCAGCTGATGGTGCGGACGCAGGCCTTATGCAGGGGCTACCTCAGGAGGCTGGAGCTGAGGAGAATGTTTGACCGAAGGTGTGTGTCTTCTGCCAGCTCTGGGCTCTCAGAGAAGTGCTTTGCTTTGCAGTACTGAGGGATCAGTTTCCTTTCAGGGAGTCCATCTTCTGCATCCAGTACAACATCCGAGCGTTCATGAAGGTCAAGCACTGGCCCTGGATGAAGCTGTTCTTCAAGATGAAACCACTCTTAAAAAGTGTGGGAACTGAGAAAGAGTTGGCCACAATGAAGGAAAAGTTTGAGAGAATGAAAGAAGAGTTGGCTAAATCAGAGACCAGGAGGAAAGAACTGGAAGAAAAGATGGGAACTCTGGTGCAAGAGAAAAAGGAGCTGCAGCTGCAAGTACAGGCTGTACGTAACTGCCTTGGCTGATCCTGCTTCTGGCAGGGGGGTTGGACTGGATGCTCTCTGGAGATCCCCTCCAACCTTTAATATTCTGTATTACTCAAACCCAGATCTGGCTCCTCAGATCACATCAGTCTTGTCTGAGTGTTCAGGGAAGGGCTGAGGCCACACCTTGAATTCTGTGTTCATTTTTGGGCCTCAGACTCCCAGATGATTATGGAGGTGCTGGAGCATGTCCAGAGAAGGGCAGCAAAGCTGGTGAAAGGTCTGGAGAACAGGGTTGGGGGACCTAGGGGTGTTTAGTGTGAAGAAGAGGAGGCTGAGGGGAGACCTCATTGATCTCTACAGCTCCCTGGAAGGAGGTTGCAGCCAGGTAGGGGTTGGTCTCTTCTCCCTAATCTCAGATGAGAGAAGGAGAGGAAATGTCCTCAAATTGTGCCAGGGTAGGGTTAGATTGGAGATGAGGAAAAATGCCTTTGCTACAAGAGTGGTCAGGGTTTGGCACAGGGAGGTGGTGGAGTCCCCATCCCTGGAGGTGTTCAAAAAACATGTGGCCATGGCACTTCAGAATGTGGTTTAGTGGGTATGGTGGTGTTGGGTTCATGGTTGGACTGGATGACCCTGGGGGTCTTTTCCAACCCAAGCAATTCCTTGAATGGGAATTCTGATATTTGATGTTTCAATTGCAATGTGAGCAGGTGACTTCTGCAATTGTCAGTTCCCATGTGACAATGAAACACATTTCTGCTTCCTCTGTGAAGGAAACTGAAAATTTGGCTGATGCAGAAGAAGGGTGTGACCAGCTGATCAAAGTGAAGTTCCATCTGGAGGCAAGGTTAAAGGAGATGATGGAAAAACTGGAGGATGAAGAGGAGATAAATGCTGATCTGGCAGCCAGAAAGAGGAAACTGGAGGATGAGTGCTCTGAGCTGAAGAAAGATATTGATGATCTTGAGTTAACGCTGGGCAAGGGTGAAAAGGAAAAGCATGCCACAGAAAACAAGGTGCTTTTTGTTTCTGCTCTCTGCACATTTAGCAGTGCTTGCTCTATCCAGGTGTAGGATACGAAGGTGCAGTCGGCTTGGTCAGGAATGTGATGCCGTGTAAGGAGATCTGTGGGCCTGGTGTTCCATTTGGCCATCTGTAGTGCCCACACAAAAATGCATCCAAATGAAAGCTCAGAATTGCTTTGTGACTTCAGAGAGGTTGATGCATAAGCAGAGAAGTTGTACAGTTTGACCAGATAGTGCAGCTCATGCAGTTTCTTTGATAGTCCAGCAGTGAGTTCATTGGCTGTGAGTGATCACTGGCCTGCATGAACTCCCAAAAGATCAATGAACTCCAGGTATTTTGCTTTACAATAGGTTAAAAATCTAACAGAAGAAATGACAGGTTTGGATGAGACCATTGCAAAGTTAGTCAAGGAGAAGAAGGTCCTGCAAGAAGCCCACCAGCAGGCACTTGATGACCTGCAAATGGAGGAGGACAAAGTTAACACCCTAACCAAAGCCAGAATCAAGCTGGAACAGCAAGTGAACCAGGTGAGTGTGCTGCACACAAGGAGAAGGGGCAGATGCTTCAGTCACTCCACCAGTCACCTTTCCATCTGTCTATCTTACAGGCTGAAGGACTTCTAGAACAGGAAAGAAAAGGTTGTATGGATCTTGAACGTGCAAAGAGAAAGCTTGAGGGAGACTTGAAACTTGCCCAGGAAACCATCGAGGATCTGGAGAATGATAAGCAACACTTGGATGAAAAATTAAGGAAGTAAGAGAAAAGCCATTAGTCACAAACTGACTGTTTGTGCTGAGCTGGGTGTACTTTGTGTTTATTGAAGGAACATCTCCTCCACAGGAAGGACTTGGATTTCCACCAGATGCAAAACAAAGTCGAGGAGCAGCAGAATGCAGGTGTTCGACTGCAGAAGAAGATCAGAGAACTGCAGGCAAGAGACTTTGTCTGCTTCACCAGTGCTGTTTCTCGTTTAATCTGTGGTAGCACAGCCAGTGCTTGTCCATAGCTGGTAACCAGCCACAGCCACTGCCTCCACACCTTGCGACAACCTCCTCCGCTGTGAGGGCTGACCCTAGCT
Organism: Tricholaema leucomelas; assembly: GCA_013400475.1. Classification (NCBI taxonomy): domain Eukaryota; kingdom Metazoa; phylum Chordata; class Aves; order Piciformes; family Lybiidae; genus Tricholaema lacrymosa; species Tricholaema leucomelas. The sequence continues at coordinate 60,347 of WAAF01008021.1, forward strand.
GGATGACAGGTGCCCACCAAAGCCACTCTATCACTGCCACCTTCGGATGGACAGGGGAGAGAAAATGCAACAAAAAGCTCATGGGTGTTTTGTTCTGGAGAGGGAAGGGTAGGGAGAGCTCATCCACCACTTACTGTCGTGGGCAGAGCAGAAATCAGTTCATTTATTACCGATCAAGCAAGGGTATGATAATGAGAAATGAAACCAAATCTTGACAAACCTTCCCTCACCCCTCCCTTCTTCTCAGGGTTGACTTTACTCCTGCTTGTATCTATCTCGTTCTCATGAGTGTCACAGGAGGACAGGGCAGGTCTGTCTTGGATCCAGCTGACATTTACTTGTCTCAGACACAGGGGAAACTTCTAGCGGCTTCTCACAGAAGCCACCCCTGTAGCCCCCCTGCTGCCAAAGCCTTGCCATACAAACCCAACAGACCAGAGGACAGCTGTGATCTAAAGTTAGTATGAATGGGGTTGTAGATCTTTTCCTGTTGGTCAGCCTTCACTGTAACAGCCAAGCACTACAATTCAAAGGATGTTGTTTTGCTTGTAGTCCCCAGAACTTGGCTGGTGCTGTGACACATTAATCTAAGCACTGCTGTCCCCTTGTTAAATGCTGCTGTGCTGGTTCCTGGGAAAGAACAACCACAGGGACCAGTGTAGGTTGGGGACTGACCTGTTGGAAGGCAGCAAAGGGGAAAAGGATCTGGGGGTCCTGGTGGATGAGAGGTTGACCGTGAGCCAGCAATGTGTTAGTAGGTTGAGAGAGGTTTTCCTGCCCCTCTAGTCTGCCCTGCATCTGGAGTACTGTGTCTAGTTCTGGGGCCCCCAGTTCAAGAGGGACATAGAACTGCTGGAGAGAGTCCAGCACAGAGCCACAAAGATGCTGAAGGGAATGGAACATCTCTGTTAGGAGGAGAGCCTGAGGGAGCTGGGGCTGTGCTGCTTGGAGGAGAGGAGACTGAGAGGTGACCTCAACAGTGTTTATAAAGATGTAAAGGGTGAGTGGCAGGAGGCTGGAGCCAGGCTCTGCTGGGTGATGCCCAGTGACAGGACAAGGGGCAATGGTGGAAGCTGAGGCATAGGAAGTTCCATGGAAACATGAGGAGGAATTTTTCCTGTGTGAGAGTGACAGACCCCTGGAACAGGCTGCCCAGAGGGGTCGTGGAGTCTCCCTCTCTGGAGAGATTCAAGAGCTGCCTAGATATGTTCCTGTGTGATCTGCTCTGGGTGATCCTGCTCTGGCAGGGAGTTGGGCTGGCTGAGCTTTGGAGGTCCCTTCCAGCCCCTGGCATGCTGTGATGCTGTGGTTCCTCACCACACAGGCCCGCGTCACAGAGCTGGAGGAGGAGGCTATGAGCGAGAAGGCCACGCGGGTAAAAGCACGGAAGCACTGTGAGGAGCTGGCTCGTGACCTCGAGGGGATCAGTGCAAGGCTTGAGGAGGCTGGAGGAGCCAGCACTGCTCAGACGGAGCTGAACAAGAAGCGTGAGGCAGAGTTCCAGAAGATGCGTCGTGACCTGGAAGAGGCCACGCTGCAGCACGAGGCCACGGCTGCCGCCCTGCGGAAGAAGCATGCGGACAGCACCGCTGAGCTTGGGGAGCAGATCGACAACCTGCAGAGAGTGAAGCAGAAGCTGGAGAAGGAGAAGAGTGAGCTCAAGATGGAGATCGACGACCTGGCCAGTAGTACAGAGACCATCGCTAAGTCCAAGGTGCTTCTTTGTGAGCGCAGTACTGGAAGGGTGCTGGTTCCTGCCTGCACGCATCATGCTCCCACAGGAGCAGCACAGGCCCCAGGCCACACTTCCTTCCTCTCTTTCAGGCTCATCTGGAAAAATTGTACCGCAGCCTGGAGGATCAGCTGAGGGAGATGAAAGCCAAATTCGAGGAAAACCAGAGAAATGTGACTGAGGTGGTGATGCAGAAAGCCCAGCTCCAGGCAGAGTCAGGTAAGGAAGACACAAGGAGCTAGTGAGGGAATGTTTTCTTTCAACAGTAGCAGACACGTCCTCTAGTATGTAGTGTGAGTGAGACCTGAGTGTTCCCAAGGTGGGTAGCTACTTCCAGATTCATTGCAGAGGCACAGACAACATTAGGAGTAAATCAAAGGAGATGAGTTCATGAGTGACACGTTGAAGTCCATAACCACGTGCCAGTGGCAAGCAGGATCTGCTTAGGTAACTAATTCCCAGAATGGTGTGACATGGCTCGTTGATTCTATGCTGGAGGGACTAGAAACCTGGGAGAGTCCCAGGTGATTTGGGCAGCCTGTCAGACCTGCACATTCTCTCCAAGAGTGCAGAAACATGTTAGAAACAGGTTCTGCACCATGAAGGTAGTGGAACACTGCAGCAGGTTGTCCAGGGAGGTGGTTGGATCCCATCCCTGGAGATATTCAAGGTGGGACTTGACAGGTCTCTGGGCAGCTGGATCTAGTTGAGGATGTCCCTGCTGAATGCAGGGGATTGGACTGGATGAGCTTTGGAGATCCCTTCCAACCCAAACTATTCTATGATTCTATGATCCTATAACTTGATGATCTCTGGAGGTCCCTTCCAGCCCCTACCATTCTAGGATTCTCTCATTCCAAGAGTAAAGATGACATGGTAAAAAACAGCTGTGCAATGAGAGTGGTAAAAATACATACATGAAGGTAAAAAGTGCTGTGCTAAGCACCACTGTGTGATTGCACTTGTTACTGACTGCTGTTCAATCCAGACAGTGCTGGAAGCACGTCTTTTCTTGTCACAGGAGAGCTGAGCCATCAGCTGGAGGAGAAAGAAGCTGTAGCATTGCAACTGTCCAGGAGCAAGCAGGGGATTGCACAACAAATAGAAGAACTTAAAAGGCAGCTGGAGGAAGAGAGCAAGGTAGTGTAGACTCTGAGCATCTGCTAAGGCTTCAAAACCTGCCAGGGCCTCAGTTCCTTTAGAACACACTTTGGGAAGTTTCTAAGCATTGTTGCATTGTTGCTGCAGCCTAACCCAACAGCATGGCTGCTGGGCAGGGCGTCTGCAGAGCACTGTGCTTTGCTGAGGAGGGCTCTGACAGGTGGTATGGGATGGCTTAATGTGGGGTTGGCTTTTGGTGAGCACTTTCATTGCATTTTAACTCAAAAGCCATGATCTGGAGTGGGTCCAGAGGACAGCAATGAGACTGGGGAAGGGACTGGAGGGAAAATCTGATGAGGAGAGACTGAGGGAGCTGGGGTGGTTTAGCCTGGAGAAGAGGAGACTCAGGTAGGAGCTTAATACACTTTAAAATTGCTTGAAGGGAAGCTGTAATAAGGTGGGGATCAGTCTCTTCTCCCAGACAACTTGTGACAAGATGAGAGGGCATGGCCTGAAGCTGTGTCGTGGGAGTTTTAGGTTGGATGTTAGGAAGCAATTCCTCAGGGTTAGGTTGGATGTTATATAACCCTGAGAAAGTGCTTCTTATGTTAGGAAGCACTTCCTCACATGAAGGGTAATTAGAGACTAGAATGGACTGCCCAGGGAGCTGGTGGAGTTGCTGTCCCTAGAGGTGTTTAAGGCAAGCTTGGATGTGGCACTCAGAGCCATGATCTGGTTGATGTGGTGGTGTCAGGTCATACGCTGGGCTTGATCTCAGAGGTCTATTCCAGCCTCAACAATTGTGTGATTCTGTGATCTGTTTGATTGTTTTTGCTTTGACATCCCTGGGGAAGAGCAGCTGCAGCACATACCTAGGTGAAAGCATCTCTTTGGGGCTTTTCTAGAGGTATTGTTGAGAAAAGTTGTTTGCAGCTGAAGGTAGCTGCCTAAACATGTAGAGACTCTAGTCCTTTGTCTTCTGCCTGAGCTGCACTGACCATATTTTTAGCGTGGCAAGATCATGAGGTCACCTGCTGGTGACAGCTAGCATAAGCACAAGATGTTATGGCTTCTTTTTAGGCCAAGAACGCCCTGGCCCACGCCTTGCAGTCTGCTCGCCACGACTGTGACCTGCTGCGGGAGCAGTATGAGGAGGAGCAGGAAGCCAAGGGGGAGCTGCAGAGGGCCCTGTCCAAGGCCAACAGCGAAGTGGCCCAGTGGAGAACCAAATACGAGATGGACGCCATTCAGCGCACGGAGGAGCTGGAGGAGGCCAAGTAGGTGGTAGATGAACAGAGCTGAACAGTGCAGGTGTGTGCATTGTCAGGAACACAGACCTACTTTTAGTAGTCTGACCACAATTATTTTGCTGGGGTTAATTAACTTAATCTTACTGTGCTCTGGTGAGGCCACACCTCGAGTATTGTGTTCGGTTTTGAGCACCTCATTACAAGAGAGTTGTGGAAGTGCTGGAGAGTGTGCAGAGGAGGGCAAGGAAGCTGGGAAAGGGCCTGGGGAATAAATCTTTTGAAGAGTGACTGAAGGAGCTGGGGATAGTTAGTTTGGAAAAGAAGAGCCTGAGGGGAGGCCTCATCTCTATCTACAGCTAGCTGAAAGGAGGTTGTGGAGAGATTGGTGCTGGTCTCTTCTCACAGGTAATTAGTGATAGAACAAGAGGGAATGGCCTCAAGCTGCCACTGAGTAGGTTCAGGCTAGGTACTAGGAACATTGTTTTCCCAGCAAGAGTGTTCAGGCATCAGAATGAGCTGCCCAGGGAGGTGGTGGAGTTACCAACCCTGGATGTGTTTAAAAGTCATCTGGATGTGGTGCTTGGGGATGTGGCTTAGGGTGAACCTTGCAGAGAAGGGCTCTCCATTGGACTTGGTGGTCCTGAGGGGCTTTGCCAACCTGAATGTTTCTGTGATTCTGTAAAAATTTACTTCTGGTACCACACTCTTTCCATGAAGTCTGCAATGCACTGATTTTGCTAACTACATGCTTGGTTTATTTATGTTCCTTAAGGAAGAAGCTCTCTCAGCATCTCCAAGAAGCAGAGCGGCAGGCAGAGACTGTGAATTCAAAGTGCGCCACCTTGGAGAAGGAGAAGTTCAAGTTGCAGGGGGAGGTAGAGGATCTGACAGTGGACATAGAGAGAGCAAACACATTAGCAGCTGCCCTGAACAGGAAGCAGCAGAACTTTGATAAGGTGAGAAGTGAGTACAGCATCTTTTAGGTTCAGCCTTCCCAGAAGGCCAAACTAATACTCCCTACTTAAGTCAATGCTCAAATCAAGCTGAGTCTAACATTTATCAGGCCCTCTAAAGCATGGCAGTAGGACTTTGCAGTATTTATCTACTACAAGCAGCCACTGTGGGAGGGTTAAAATTACCTTGCAAAATAAAACCATCAGAGTAGCTCAGAGGGTGTGGAAGTAAGATAAAGCTATGTATTTACAACAAGCTAAAACCTAAAAGCATAGAATACAATGCATATGTACAAAATATATTTACATGTCTTTACAATTATTTACAACTGTTTACAAGTCAGAAAATAACAGCAGAAAACCTCTTCAATCATTCCCCTCCACCCCCGTGGGCAAAGGAACAAAGGTATAGTTCTTCCAGAGGGAAATCAGGCCCACTGCTGTCTACTCCACCAAGGTTGGTGGAGACATGCAGGATCAAACAGCAGAATCACAGAATCAGTCAGAGTTGGAAGGGACCACAAGGATCATCCAGTTCCAACTCCACTGCCATGGGCAGGGACAGCTCACACTAGATCAGGCTGTCCAGAGCTTCCTTCAGACTGACCTTAAACACCTCCAGGGTTGGGCCTTTGACCACCCCCTTAGGCAACCTGTTCCAGGGTCTCACCACTCTCATGGTGAAGAAATTCCTCCTAACATCCAGTCTGAATTTATCATCCATCCATCATGAATCGTCAGCATCCAGCAGAAGTCAGTCAGCCACGCGAGATCAACCAGCAGGAGTCAGGGTGGAGGAGCGAGGGGCAAGAGCAAGAAGGGAAAAAAATGGTTTATACAGCAGACTTTTGTCTTAAAGAGCAAATGGAGTGCTCCAGACTTACCTGTTGTTGTCCTTCTGTATCCGGTCCAGTTCTTTATTGAACATGTCAAGTGCAGCTAGAGTGTTAACTCTAAAGCCACCACAGCCACAATTAAAATGTCTTCGGGACTGGCAGGAACTGGCACATGGAGCCTCTCTTCCAGGTGCTGGCAGAATGGAAAGGAAAGCACGAGGAGAGCCGGCTGGAGCGGGAGGCTTTCTCTAAGGAATCGCGCTCGCTGCACTCGGAGCTTTTCCAGGTGAAAAATGCCTACGAGAACAGCTTGGATCAGCTGGAAACAGCCAGGCGGGAAAACAAGACCCTGAAGCGTAAGTGTTGGCTCTGGCTGCCCCTTAGCTGCTCTCAGCCCTGCCACAGCCAGGCATGTGCTGTCACGGCACTCTGCCCATGCCACTGTCTCCACGCTAATGGAGGACTTACAACCAGAAACCGCTGAGCAAGTTTGTGAAGTGACTAAGCTAAGAAAGCAAATGTCCTGCTCTCCATTGCCTGCTGCAGGGATCAGTGGTGTCTAAGTGCCTCTCGCAGACTAAGTGATCTCACGTCTGAGTGAGAGTGATGCCCTCAAGAAGCCTGTACAGCTTGTGACAGTGAATTTTATAGGTGCACTGTGAGCGTATAATGACAAGATATGTAGTGTAACTGTGGTGCATCCAGAGGCATAAACCTGCAGATATCTTCCAGGCTGTCTGTGAGGAGGGCTATGAAACCACATTGATGCCCCTTGTGCTTGTGGCATCCTGTACCAGCTGGCTGTACCTGTTTTGTCTGTACAAACACACATAACCTTGTAAACATATCATGGAGTCACAGAATTGTCAGGGTTGGAAGGCACCTCAAGGGTCATCCAGTCCCAACCTCCCTACTGTGGGCAGGCCCACCTCACACTAGATCAGGTTGCCAAGAACCACATCCATCCTGGCCTTAAAAACATCCAGGAATGAGGCTTCCACCACCTCCTTGGGCAACCTGTTCCAGTGTCTCAGCACCCTTGTGGTGAAGAACTTCTTCCTAACATCTAATCTAAATCTCCCCCCCCACTAGCTTGGATCCATTCCCCCAAGTCCTATCACTGCCTGACAGCCTAAAATGTCCCCCTTCAAATACTGGAAGGCCACAATAAGGTCTTCTCAGAGCCTTCTCTTCTCCAGATGTGGGTGTGCATACAGATGTATATGTGCAGGTGTACAAGAGACATGTTGAAGGTCCCAAAGCATGGAGTTCAGCACATTTGGCTTCCACAGGCTGATGTCATTCTTATCTCACAGAGGAAGTAGCTGATCTGACTGAACAAATTACTGAGAAGGGCAAAATGATCAGAGACCTCGAGAAAGCAAAAAAGCAAGCTGAAGTAGAAAAATCCCAGCTGCAGCTAGCTCTGGAAGAGGCAGAGGTGAGTTAGTTTTAACTATTACTGGAAAAAAGAGAGAACAATCTGAAGAGTTCTCTCGCCTCGCAGTGCCTGTGTTCAAGGATGACTGCCACAAACCTTGGGAGTTTATGTGGACTCACTGAGTTAACATCACCATGATTATGCTCTCTGAAATGTTACTTTTCTGTTCAGTTTTCTTCTTTCCCTTTTAAAGGCAGCTCTTGAGCGTGAAGAGGTCAAAATCCTTGGTGTCAACCAAGAGCTGACTCAGATTAAATCAGAAAACAGCAGGATAGCTGAGAAAGATGAGGAGATCAGCCAGTTGAAAAAGAGCCATCAAAGGACTGTGGAGACAATGCAGAGTGTTTTAGATGCTGAGACGAGGAGCAGAAGTGAATCCTTAAGGCTGAAGAAGAAGATGGAAGGAGACCTGAATGAAATGGAGATCCAGCTGAGACATGCCAACTGCCAGGCTGCGGAGGCACAGAAACACCTGCTCAGTATCCAGGGAATACTCAAGGTCTTGTTTTGCCTTTCTGATTGATTAATTTTTAAGCACAGTATCCAAGAAATTAATTAGGACAAAATTGGCTTTTCATGCCTAGGACACTCAGCTGAACCTGGAGGATGCTGTCCGAGCACAGGAGGACCTGAAGGAGCAGGTGGCCACAGTGGAGCGCAGAGCAAACCTGCTGCAGGCTGAAGTTGAGGATCTAAAGGCAGGCCTGGAGCAAACAGAGCGGTTGAGGAAAGTGGCTGAGCAGGAGCTTGTGGATGCCACTGAACGTCTGCAGCAACTCCATACCCAGGTACTTCGCTGTGCTGAGACAGATGTGGTGTTGGGTCCAGAGATTCACAGAGTAAGAATGAATGAATGAATTCATGGTGTGTGTTTGTAGGAGAGCAGAGGTAGACACTCAAAGCCTTTGGTTTTGTCCTTGGCAGAACACCAGCCTTTCTAATGCAAAGAAGAAGCTGGAAGCTGAGATGGCACAAATCCAGACTGAGATGGAAGATGTTAGCAATGAAGCAAGAAGTGCTGAGGAACGGGCGAAGAAGGCAGTGACAGATGTGAGGATGTTACTCTGTGGTTATCTTTGACCTGTCAGGGCTTCCCAACAGCATTGCTGCTGGGAGCTGAAGGAAATACTTGTGTCACAAGCTGCCCAAAGAGCTGTTCTCTGGGTCTGGCTGAAGAGGTTACATGTCAGAGGTGGACTGGAGCAGCAGGGAACTTGTGCTGCTGACAGATGAGCTACTGAGGCTGTCAGAATCGTAATGAACTAACCCCCCAGTTAGCCAGGATAAAACGAGCAGCTTCCTGCAGATGTAAACCACAAACCCTCCTGCAGTACTGACACCAGAAAAGTGTCTATTGAAGTATTTATTAGCCCAAAGTCCTGCTTCAGATCTTTTCAAATGAGAACTGTGGGTTTCAATTCCAAACTGCTACCTCATCCTCCTGTGCAAGGTCAGCTAGGGTGTTGTGGAGCCTAACCTGCCAATGATTTCTAATGTATAAGATCAAAACAAAATCTTAACACTTAAGACCATTATTTGGAGTTAAAATAGAAGGGAAACCTCTCCAAGTTGCTTATAAAACAACAACTACTACTGGTACTACTCCTACTACTACCTATTTGTGTTCTGTCTGAATGAAACAGAAACAGCATTGCAGTGAATCACACACAGAGATATATTTAAATATATGCAACATTTCTAATGTCATGATTTTATTCTCACATTTTTCAATTCAGACCCTGTTCAGCTCTTTGGCTGCCAAAGCAACTAGTTGAATTTTACATGATTTATAACTCCTGTCTCTTGATGGTTCACCAAAGTGCTTCGTTAGATTGTGTGGGAATCAAGCATTCGGGAGTTACACCCGTCCCAGCTTTGTCAACATAGATTATTTCACACCTTGTAGCAGTTTCACAACTTGTAGCAGTATCCCTGCAGGCTGCTGTGGCAATCCCAGGACACACAGGAGTGCAGACTCCACATCTCCTGTGCAGAGATTTCCAGTTGTGCCATGCCTTGCTCCCGGGCTTTGTTGTAGCTGCTGCTTTACCCCATGGCACCTGCAGTCAGTCAAAGTCACAGTAATCACCATGCAGTAGGTCAGAGCTTTTACCCTTTCTGGTGTTCCAAGCTCCATGTGTGCAGCAAGGCAGAGTTTTCCCCATCCTTTTTCCTACTGTGTCTCTGCCACTATCATGCCACAGGAAAAAATGAAGCAGGAAATATGGTGGCAGGAATGGTCAGAAGGAGCCAGGACTAAGTCCTTATATGCATGGACTGTTCTTTTACATTCTTCCAGTTCCTTGTGTCGTTTCCTTTTCAAGGCAGCAGTGATGGCAGAGGAGCTGAAGAAGGAGCATGATACCAGCACCCACCTGGAGAGGATGAAGAAGAACCTGGACCTGACAGTGAAGAACCTGCAGCACCGTCTGGATGAAGCTGAGCAGTTGGCACTGAAAGGAGGCAAAAAACAGCTCCTGAAGATGGAGGCCAGGGTGGGTACCAGCACTGACCATGGGTACGGAGGTCACCTTTCTTCCCTGAGTCCTGTGTGAGGCCTCAAGACAGCTGTTGGTTGACCCACCAGATCCGAGAGCTGGAAGCTGAGCTGGAGGAAGAGCGCAAACAGGCCATGGAGGCGATGAAAAGCATCCGCAGACACGAGCGGCACGTTAAAGAGCTGACGCTCCAGGTGGGTACACAAAGAGACTCTCCTCATGCTTTGTCTCCCAGAGGTGGATAACTGCACCTTCCCTTTCCACAGAGTGAAGAATACAGGAAGAATATGATGAGGTTACAAGATCTGGTAGATAAACTGCAGATGAAAATCAAGTCTTACAAAAGGCAGGCTGAGGAAGCTGTGAGTCACTCCTCTGCAGCAAATGCTGAGTTGCCATTCTCTAGGGTTGGCAGTTTAGAAGTTGACTCTGTGCCCCAGCATCTTGGCAGGTGATTGTAGCTCCTTTTGTTTTGCCATTTCAGGATGAACAAGCAAATACTAATCTCTCCAAGTTCAGACAAGTACAGCATAAACTAGAAGAGGCTGAGGAAAGGGCAGACATTGCTGAGAGTCAAGCAAACAAGCTCAGAGCTAAAACCCGACCAGTCCCCTCCACTAAGGTAGGTGTCCCCTGCAAGAGGCAGGGCTGCAGGCTGGGCTGTTTGCTTAAGCAGGGCAGGCAGCAGTCAATCTCTTTTTGGTGGTGCACAGTAATAAGACAAGGAACAATGCATGCAAACTTGAACAGAGAAGGTTTCACCTCAACGTGAGAGAAACTTCTTTACAGTGAGGTTGACAGAGCCCTGGAGCAGGCTGCCCAGAGAGGTTGTGGAGTCTCCTTCTCTGGAGACTTTCAACACCCACCTGGATGCATTCCTGTTCAGACTACTCTGGGTGATCCTGCTTTTGGCAGAGGGGTTGGACTTGATCTCTAGAGGTCCCTTCCAGCCTCTAACCTTCTGTGATTCTGTGCTTTGCTAGTTGGGTACAGCCATCATTCAGAAAGGACAGATCCTGAGCCTATTCTGAGAAGCCTGATACTGTGCAGTATATGTGGGGCCTGGGCACCTGGCACAGGTTCTGGATTCTGCTCTGGAAGGGCTAAAATTGAGCATTGTAGTGCCTGCCCCGGTGAATCAATGCATCATGTCACTCTCTTCTATGCTTTATGCTCACACAGGTGAGCTTTATGCTCACATGCACAGGTGCTGGGATACTCTTTGTGCTAGAGGACGAGGGTGTGAGTTGTTTAAGCACCGTGGCAGAAGAGCCAGCAGGAGAGGTCTGTCCATTCCAACCCATCAGTCCAGGGCATTCAGTGATGTGTGGACTTGGAGGTTACAGACGCCACTACATTGACCTGCGTTCCACCTGCACATCCTCAGGGGATGGTGCATTGAGACAGAAGTTTTTAGGGACTGAAAGACTCATCTTGATGTGTGCAGACTAAACAAAACCTCTTCTTTCCAGGTGGTGTTAGGAAGTGAAAAATGAGCTTCCTCTGGGCTAACCACAATTTACAGTGTCCTTCCAGCTGTCGATTTGCAGTAGTTAGAGCTACACTGGTAGGAGGTAATCTTCCATTTGCTTCTGGACACAGTTTGTACCGTGCTACTGCTGCACCAGTGTCAATAAAGTAGACATCTACAACTTCAGATGCTCCACATGTTGATATTCATGAGAGAGTAATTTTCTTGCTGTGTTAAGCATAGTCAAAACTGTGGATTGGAGTCTTACTGGTGCTGTGATTGTGTTTGAGCCATTTTGTTCTACAACAAAATCTAGGTGTCTGGCATGCTTCCTTCAGTCTTTCTGTTTGAAAGCAAGTATCCTGACCTTGGTAAATGAGGCTGAGAGTAAGCATGAGCAGGTGTGGGACATCAGACGTGCAGAGCGAACAAAACACCGTTCATGCTGTTGCATTGCCGTATCTCTGCACGGGAGAACAAGACTGGCCCAGCCTGGGAGCCACCTGTGTTACGAATCGAGCATTTCTAACCTCTTTGTAGTCAAACCACAGCTCTGGAAGGTGTGCTACCCATCCAGTCGATGAGGACTTGGACTTAGATGTCTCACGTGCTTGTCACATTGGGAACAGTTCCCAAGTGCTCTGCTCGCAACAATGACCTTTGGAACAGTAACGTCCGCATGAATGCGGAGTTGTGCCTCTGCTCTGCCTGCTGAACCCACTGAGTCTTCATCTGCACAGTGCTGGACGTGCCGGGGAACGGCACAGAAGGCTGGGGCTATGCCAAAGGGCCTTCTTCCAAGAGCTAGCATCACATCCATCCCCTGAGGGTGAGGGATTGCATTTAGTGGCAACACTTTATAAGCTACCTAATGTACAGTCAATCCCTGACCGCTTGCTCCTGCCTGCTAACACTGCTGCTGTGCATCGCTCCAGCTGAATGTAGACTCCCAGGGGAGACTGGTGACTACTTGTTCCAGCTGGAAAGCTTTTCTGGAAGAGTGAGAGTTTTTTTCCCCCAGAGTTCTTAACGTCCAGATCAGGTTTCTCTGAATGAATGAAAATGAAAATGAAACTGAAATAAAAAGTAAATGAGATACAAAAATAAACTGGAATGGAAGAAATCCACAGTGAGGAAAATGGTGTTAAAGGAATGGGAATAAATGGAGGAGGAGATTTGTGATGGCTAAGACGAGGAAAAGGAGTCAAAGAACCACTTGGAGATATAGGTGGTGAGAAGTGCAAAGGGTTTGTGTTCCACTTGCAGGCAGCCACAGACCCTTCAGGATCTTCCTGCTCTCGGGGATGAGGCTGAAAATGCAGCTGGAGCTGTGTGCCCAAAGCTCAGGGACTGGTGCACGCCCTCAGGCACGACTCACCATGAACACCACTGGGCACTCCTGGTGGCAATGGGGCCTGGCCTTGTGTCCTGGGCAAATTCACAGCTCCCTCCTGGCCCCTGCCTTTAGGGCTCTGAGGTCCAACCCAGTGCCCATCAGCCTTCACAAGAGTCACTCCCAGAGGAGGGGACAGGGCACAGAGACCTTTGGAAGTGGCCCCCAGCATGAGGCTCAGGCTGCCATGTGTCTGCCTCCCTCCTCAGTGTCTCAGCTCAAAATAGCTGTGCTCTTGCAAGACTCCTGCACGGGGTCGTGCCTGCTTGTGGAGCTGCCAGGCTGCCACTAATAGCACTGGAAGACATTCCTGGGCGGGCAGGTTGCCTTCTATAGCTCAGCACAACCTGCTGCCACGGAGCAGCTGGCAGCTGCCTTGTGAGCCATGACAGCAGATGCTGCTCTTGCCCCAGAGAGACTTGCCCCACACAGCTCCTTGCTCAGCTGAAATGTTCACCAGCAGAAGCAGGCCTGAGGGACTTCTCCCTGGGAAGGGTCTCCATCAGCAGTGGCCCCTTTGAAGTGCATGCCATGATGTGTGCCAGCCCAGCTCCTGGGTGCTCACTATGCTCTGCTGGCATGTGCTGTCCCCTGGGGAGCACAGCAGCTGCCCTGATGCATCCAGTGATCATTTGGGGCTCAGTCTGGGGTGGACGGGGGCACCACTTCTCTTGCAACCCAAAAAATTAGAACAATGCCTGAAGACTTATTTGTGCTGATCAGTAGAAGCCCCAGTCCCTGAATCCCTTCCCTGGTGAGGAAATAAGAGGAAGGACTACTCTGATCTTGCTCCAGGACCAGCAGTGTTGCAGAAAGCCAAGGCTGGTCTTGATAATCTTGGACATTTCTTCCAGCCTCGGTGATTCTGTGATGGTGATTCTGTGATTCTGTCTCCTCTCCCAGTCAGGTAGAGCAGAGGCAGTCTGTGACCATCTTCAGATCAGACACAGAGCTGGGGCTCAAGCGTGTCAAACTCCCCTTCGTCTAACTGCTGCTGTGGAAAGAATCAATGTGCTGGTGGAAGGGAGAGTGACTACAGTGCTGAGGTGGGGCTGAAGCTGTGCTGGGAGTGCAGGGAGGAGTCTGGGAGGAGGAAAGTGCTAGGGATGTTTGTGAGGAAAAGGGATAAGGGATAAAATGGTAGAGGAAGCGGAGGTGGAAGAGATGCCAGCGCTGGGTCAGTTTTGGGGATGAGAGGTCAGGTCCACTACAATGATAGCCTGCAAATGAGGGCTTACCTCGTACTCTGCCTACAGAGGGGTTTGTAAAGCTTAAGTTGTGAACAATTCAGTGCATTTAATCTGTGAAGGGATCTGTTGTTTCATTGCAACTGCACATGGACCGTGGCTCATGCCTGCTGCCATGCTGTGAGGATCTGGCTGGACTGCACCTGGAGCATCCTGAGGTGATTCCCAAGCCCAGGGGCAAGTGGTGTGTTGGGAGCTGGCAATGAAAAGCCACAATTCCAGAGGGGTGAAGACTTCAGGGACCACTGATAGTCCTCTGATGCAGTCTGGAAGCTCCCTAAACACGGCCAGACCTCAGCTGCCCCATCCTGCTCCCCAGGCGGGGAAGGCAGCCTGGGTCGGGCTCACCCAGCCACAGGAGCTCTTGGTCTCCCTGGCAGGGGTGTGACTGTAGAGTGGCACAGGTTTTGATCTGCTGCTGCTGCCCCACCCCACAGTGACAGAAGTTGTTAGTCTGTGAGCCCAGCCTCTGGCCACTACCCAGGCACAGGGTTTTTGAAGGATCTTCCAAGAAAAAACACAACTAACTTAGAAGGGGAGGAGGAGATGGGAGCAGAAGTGAAGTGTCTCTGGGTGGTGCTATCTGCTCCCGACTGCGCTGGAAGGACGGAGCAGATATGTAACAGGGAAGACAGCAAATCAGTGGTTCTGAACCAGGGGAGGATGTACCCAGAGAAGGCAGAAGCTGTGAAAAGTCCCCACTGACAGCCACTGCTCTAAAGCCTGTTGGATTATCAGGATTAAAGTGGGACACTGATGCGAGGAAGATGAATTGGTCACTGCCTCGTGGGGAGTGAGGATCAGTTTGCACTGACGCCCTGTCTGTGGAGCGAGGCTGCCTGTCACCTGAGAAGGACTTGTGCAGAGATCTTAAGGAAAACATCAGTCTGGAGAGGCCATAAATGAACATCTCTGAGGGGCAGCTTTAAATAGATGCAGCTGATGGGTTCATATAGAGCTGCTGTCCCACACGGACAGCCAGGGGTCTCCTGATCTCACACGCAGCCTTCCAGTAATAGTAGAGCAGGTGGCTGAGAACATTCTCCTTCAGAACCTCCTCGTCAGTAAACTCAAATTCAATAGCTCACACTGCGAGCTCCTGTCAGGAGCCCCAGGGGAGGAGGAATCCTTTGAGCCTTGCTGTTAGGGTCTCATGGCTGTGGGCTCACAGACCTCACAGCCACAGTGTCAGCACAGTGCTGCTGGGAGACACGCAGCTGAGCACACAGGAAGGCTTTGGGAGAGGTGAAGCTGGCAGCAGATTTAGGATACGTTTTCTCAGGCCACAGAGCTGTTTGAGGTGCAGGGCAGGCAGGCTGCTGGCCTCTGCTGGAGCTGTGCTGCGAGGTGGTGGAGTCACTGTCCCTGGAGGTGTTCAAGGAAAGCCTGGATGAGGCACTTAGTGCCATGGTCTAGTTGACTGGATAGGGCTGGGTGCTAGGTTGGATTGGATGAGCTTGGAGGTCTCTTCCAACCTGGTTGATTCTATTCTATTCTATTTGTCCTTCAGGAGGAGCAGAGACTTGTACCTTTCCCTCAGCATCTCAGCTGGTTGCAGAAGGCAAGGAAGGGAAAATTTACCAAGGAACTGTGTCTGCCCACAAAAACTAGTGAGGACAGATTTCCTGCCACAAAAACTAGTGAGGACAGATTTCCTCAGGATGCAAAAGGAACGTTTCTGCCGAAGTCAGTTCAGAAAATGTCACTCGAAAACTGCTGTGCCCGGCTGGCACCTTCACTGCACTGACACTGCCACTCAGAAAGCTCTGTGGCACTCCACAGGGCTGTCTTAACCTTGAGAAGTCTGATGCTTGAAGTCAAGGGGTTGATACAAATTCCACAGCAGTGTATTTCCATTTACAGCCCTGGAATCTGCCCAGAAGTGGCGTTGGTGCATCTGTCACAGATGAGTGGCAGCCTGGGAAGGTATCACCTCATTGCTCTCTTTAGGATGCAGTTGCCACCAGTGCTAATATTATGCACCTAATCCTGATTTTCCTCCCCTTCCCTCCCCCTTTTGCCATTTGCTCTCTTTTTTTCTTTGTCTTACCCGGAGGTGTCTTGGCCTGCCCACCCCACAGCCCTGCTCTGTAACAGGAGCTCCTCAGCTGCTTTGGTGGGTGACAGGAAGGACATCCTGAATGTCACATCCTTGGCCAGCTCTTCTGGGAACGTGAGGAGTCTGAGTAGCAGCACAGCCCTAGTACTCATCAGGAGCTCTGCATGCCCAGATAAGAGTTTGTGCTGGACCTGTTTCCAGTGCTCTGCTGGCTGGGCTGCCCGGGAGCCTCCTCACTCCTGCTGGAAACCACTAAGCTCAACGTGAGCCAGCAGGGCTCCCAGGTGGCCAAAGAGGCCAGTGGCATCCTGGCCTGCATCAGTAGTGTGACCAACAGGACCAGGGCAGTCCTTCTGCCCCTGTACTCAGCACTGCTTAGGCCACAGCTTGAGTCCTGTGTCCAGTTCCGAGCCCCTCAGTTTAAGAAAGATGTTGAGATACTGAAATGTGTCCAGAGAAGGGCACCAAGGCTGGTGAGGGGCTGGGGCACAGCGCTGTGAGGAGAGGCTGAGGGAGCTGGGGGTGTGCAGCCTGCAGAAGAGGAGGCTCAGGGCAGACCTCATTGCTCTCTACAACTACCTGAAAGGAGGCTGTAGCCAGGTGGGGTTGGTCTCTTCTGCCAGGCACCCAGGGACAGAACAAGAGGACACAGCCTCAAGCTGTGCCAGGGCAGGTTCAGGCTGGATGTTAGGAAGAAGTTCTTCACAGCAAGAGTGATTTGCATTGGAATGCGCTGCCCGGGGAGGTGGTGGAGTCCCCATCCCTGGAGGTGTTTAAGAGGAGGCTGGATGAGGGTCAGTTAATTAGAAGGTGTTAGGTGATAGGTTGGACTTGATGATCTCAGAGGTCTTTTCTTACCTGCTTAATTCTGTGATTATAAATGAGAGGAACCTAACTTCAGAGGCATGTCCAAGGAAGCTGCTTGTCACCAGGTCTGTCACCTGTTGGACACGGTGTTTGGAGACAGCTGGTAACACATAGCCACTGAAGTATCTAGCCCTGTGTTGTGGGATAGGTACGGTGGCTTAGGAGGGTCTGGAGCCCAGTCCACACAGCAAGCTGATTAAGTTGAAGCAGGATGTAATAATCACCAGTAATTAACTGCTGTTTGCAGGGTCTACTTCATTTCTCCATGGCTCTGAGGTGTGCCCAGAGGAGCAGCACGTCCAGGCAGACATTTTTCATTAGCTTCAAGTGGTCTGTGCTCTTGATGGCTTCAGCACACTGCCAGGACATGGTGCAGAGAGTGGGAATCTGTGGAGTTTGGGATGATGAGAAAGTCTCAAGTGTAAGAGTCCATCTGCTCCTCTGACCTCACCCAGCACAGCCACTCATAGAGTGATGTAAAATCACAGAATGGTTTAGGATGGAACAAACCTTTAGAGCTCATCCACTCCAACCCCCTGCAGTTAGCAGGAACATCCTGTGAGCTCGTTGTCTGCAGTTCTGTGTTATGGTCAGAAAGAGCCACAGAGGTGATGTTCGCTCTACACTGTATCCTACAGGTACTTTCTGACTGTCCTTCTGTGAGCTGGAGCAGAACCAGTTCTGCTCAAAGCTATCCCTGCCCAGCTCAGGCTCTGCTCACTGAGGCACTTGCAGCTCGGGACAGCTTGGCACAGCCAGGGGCTGCTGCTAGCAGGGAGAATCCGATGGGGACACTGCCTGACAAGGGCTGGGCTGCAGAAAGCCTCTGCCTTGGACTGGCTCCTGGACACACCCAGGGCACTGCCACAGCTTCTGCCACACCTTGGGGGGCAGGAAGGCAGAGGTGGCAGCTGTGGGGAGGAGCAGCCAGGACAGGGGACCCTCAACTGCCCAACAAGGGATTGCAGCCCATGGAGAGCATCTTCAGGAGCAGGCTGAGGGATCCCCAGGGTCAGGCCTCTTCTTCCCTGGCCAATGTCCCAGCAGGACTCTGTCCCTTCTGCCTTCCATCCCTGTGTTCCTGAATCTACTTCCAGAATCCATCTCCTGAATCCAGTTCCCATCTGCTGGACCCAGAGACTCAGAATGGAAAAAGCTTTTATCACATTCCTAAGTTCCTGTACCTGGGGAAATGTTTACAAGCATAGCAGTGCCACTGTGAGTGTGTCCAGCCTGTGATAACAAGAGGAGCTTCCTGCATCCCTCTGCCTGCCCTGCTGCTCCTCACCTGGGGAACTTCACTCTGATGTGATGCACTCTGCTGCCCCAGGGAGCTCCACGGTTCTCTGACTGCCTACAGGTCACTGCTGTTCTTCAAGGACTGAATGATACTGAACCCTACTTCTGCTTTCCCTGTTTACATGCCCCCGAACTCCCTTCATAGCACAAGTTTCTTAGACCTTTTTCTACCTTGCTGGCCTTCTGCTGGACCCTCTTCTGTTAGCTGGCTTCCTTTTTCAACTGGGGAGCTTAAAACTGGACAAACTGGTTCAGATGAGGACTCCTCAGTGCTAAGCAAAAGGGGTAAGAGCTTCCCACAGCCAGCTGGCCACACTTCCAACACCTCATGCCCTCGTCTCATCCTGTCTGCAGTGACCACACTCATCTTCATACCCACAGGAGCAGAGAGTCCTGCCTGGGAGGAGACAGAGCACTGTCTGGGAGAGCAGATCTAGGTAAAGCAGCAGAGAGCCTGAGAGCAGTGCCCAGGCTAGGAGGTTTGGGATCACCGGGTTACAACTTTCCTACTGCAAAACCTCCTGCCATGAAGGCACTTACTCATGTTTCCAGTTGATGAGCCTGATGGCCCTCAACACACAGGAGAGGGAGGCTCTCACCAGCCTGCAGGCGCTTCCATTTCTCCTCTGCAGCCTGGCTGTGCTGCCAAACCACCCTCTCACCCCTTCCTTCTCAGCTAACCACGGGGGGCAGGAGAAGAAAACACACGTCAGGGGCTGCCAGACACGGAGGCAGCTGCCTGATCTCTGTCTGCAGAAGGATCTATTTTGAAGTCGGCTGAATCCTTTCTCCTCCACGGGCAAAGTGTGCACTGCCCACACGACATTGCTGAGCAGGACAGTCCACTTCCAGAGATGGCTTTCACTCCACTTTTAACTCTGCTGTGGTTTGCTTCTCGTCCCAGTGGAGTCCAGTCCTGTAGAGATGGAAACAGGGTTGGCAGAAAGTTAACAGCTGGCAGGGAATGCCAAATCCCTCTTTCTGCACTGAGCCATTTGCACTTCTTTCAACAGGTCCTTTCCTGGACAGCTTTCTTCTTGGCTGTGCCTGGACACAACAGACAGGGCAAAGCCTCCCCTGATGTGATTTACTGGGGTCTGCACAGGCAAACTGCAATGAAATTTCAGATTAGAGATGGTGTCTTTGTTAGGAGCTGTTAGGCAGCCACTGTGCCAGTGCCATGTAAGTGATGGATGCCTGAGTGTGACCCACGAGCTTTGGAAATCAGAACAAACCCAAAGCAGAAGCTCAGTGGCTAAGAGTCCTTTTCAGGAATGCTTAGGCCAGCTGACCAAACAGGACAGCTTTCCTTTCATGAGCTTTATGTCTTGCATCACAACACTGTGCTCTGGATCACTCTCCCAGCCATGTTTTGTGCGGGACCTTCTTTTGTGCAGTCCTTCTGCCCCTGTACTCAGCACTGCTTAGGCTACACCTTGAGTACTGTGTCCAGTTCCAGGCCTCTCAATTTAAGAGAGATGTTGAGGTGCTTGAACGTGTCCAGAGAAGGGCAGCAAGGCTGGTGAGGGGGCTGGGCACAGCCCTGTGAGGAGAGGCTGAGGAATTGGAATGGGCTGCCCGGGGAGGTGGTGGAGTCCCCATCCTTGGAGGTGTTTAAAAGGAGGCTGGATGAGGCACTTAGATCTCAGATCACCAAGTCCAGCCTGTAACCTAACACCACCACCTTAAGACGAGGAGCAATAGGTATAAGCTGCAGCACAGGAGGTTCCAGCTCAACACAAGGGAGAACTTCTTTACTGTAAGGGTCCCAGAGCACTGGCACAGGCTGCCCAGAGAGGTTGTGGAGTCTCCTTCTCTGGAGACTTTCTGGGCCTGTCTGGATGTGTTCCTGTGTGACCTGAGCTAGATTGTATGGTCCTGCTCTGGCAGAGGGGTTGGACTGGGTGATCTCTTTGGGACATCCTGTGATCCTGTGACCACATCAGCTAAACCCTTCCACCAAGTGCCACATCCAGTCTTCTCTTAAAGACCAACCTGGGCAGTCCATCCCTTTCCATGAGGAAGTGCTTCTTAATATCCAACCTAAACCTCCCCTGGCACAGCTTCAGACCATGCCCTCAAATCCTTTGCATTCCTGAATGGTTAATACCAAGCATCTTTCAGGGATTCCTGTCCAAGACACCAGGGAAATCCCACAAACCCAGAGTCCCACTGTGGGAGTTACAGCCTGCTCCAACCTCTGACCACTCTTGCAGCAAAGGAATTTTTCCTTATCTCCAACCTAACCCTCCCCTGCAAATGCAGAGCTGTCCGTGTCTCTGATGGACACAGGCATTCAGATTAGGGACCCACAGAGACAGCAGCTTGTGCTAGTTTGTGCCTAGCTAGCATGTTTTGGTGAGAAGAACTAGATGATAGGCTGAGAAATGAAAACAATGGTGAGGGCTACTTCCCTCATGGTCTTGCTGNCTGTCTATAACTGTATATACTGTAACTATCTGCTTGTAAATTGTGCCAGCTGTAAATATAAGCTTCATTCAAATTTCCAGAGCCGACTGAGTCTAGTCTGGGTGATTTCTAAAGTGTGGGGGGTGGGGGACACCCAAACCATCACACAGCTCCTTCTCTGGACTCAGCCCAGCATGTATATTCACACCAGATTTGGATAAGCCCAGAGAAGCCTTCTGCCAAAGTAGGACCTCCTTCAGCACCTGGTGCAGGTCCTGCCGCCCTCCACAGCCTGGGCAATCCAGCAGCACTCCCAGTCCTCTTTCCAGGATTTGACTGCATTTCCCTGAGTTCTCCTGTGTAAATCCTTTGTACACAAGTTTGCTTTCCCTCCTAAGCAGGTGACCACAGATGTTCCATGCCCCAACTGTGAGAGCCTGAGGTCTGCAGTTTTAGACCAAGGAGAGCAGACAAGCAGAAGGTTTCTTTCTTTCTGAGCCTGGGGACAGGAGCTTGCTCCTTCCCATGTCAGTGGCATAGGTCTACAGCTGCCATTTCTTTGTGTCAAGGATATGGTGACAGGAAAGCAGCCAGATCCAAGCCTTCGAGGCAACTGTGCTGGTTTTCGCTACTCTGAGGTCACAAGCTCCCACCCTTTGCCTTCGGGGTGATTAGTTCCATGTGGCTGTTACAGCTCCATGTCAAACCCAGTTTCATTTAGAGTGTGGTCTAGAACCACTATCAGAACTGGACCCCAGCAGCTGGTAGTGCTACCATCCAGATTCTCTTCCAAGGATCAAACAGCTACTAGCTTCAGTGAACTGGATAGTCCAATATTTGAGACAGTGAAGGCCAAGTCCCTGAAGCAGATGGCAAATGGTTTGGTCTCTAAGCCAGCAATGTATGATTTTGCCTCTGTGGACACTATATTGAGCCCACAGGTATCTCATCCTGTCTGCATGCCAAGCGTGGAACTTGCTGGAGCAATGTAGAGGTACCTGTACTCTCGGGTTGCTTCGCTTTACAGTCACAGGTCTTTAGCTGCAAGTCTACACATAGAAACATTTCAGTTGGAAAAGCCCTCTGAGATCATCCAGTCCAACTATCGACTCAGCACCTCCACGGCTACTAAACCATGTCCCCAAGTGCCATGGGCATATGGCTCTTGAACACCTCCAGGGCTGGGGACTTCACCACCTCCTTGGGCAGCCTCTGCCAACCCCTGACCACTCTTGCAGCAAAGACATTTTTCCTCATCTCCAACCTAACCTTCCCCTGGCACAATTTCAGGCCATTGTTTCTCCTTCTATCACCTGACACTAAGGAGCAGAGCCCAGCCTTTGCCTGGCTGCAACCTCCTCTCAGGGAGTTCTAGAGAGCAATGAAGTCTCCCCTCAGCCTCCTCTTCTCCATACTAAACACCCCCAGCAACCTCAGCTGCTCCTCCCCAGCCCTGTTCTCCAGACCCTTCCCCAGCTTTGCTGCCATTCTCTGGACATGCTCCAGCCTCTTAATGTCCTTCTTGGAGTGAGGGACACAAAACTGAACCCAGGATTCAAGGTGTGGCCTCAGCAGTGCCCAGCACAGGGGCACCATCACTTTTCTACTCCTGCTGGCCACGCCATTGCTGATCTAAACCTGGCCTTCTTGGCCACCTGGTCATACCCTGGCTCATCTCCAGCTGCTGTCAACCAGCACCCCTAGGTCATTTTCCACCAGGCAGTTTCCAGCCACTGCTCTAAGCTTGGAGCATTCATGGGGTTTTTGCCACCCAAGTGCCCAACCAGCAGACTCACATCACCGGTTGCACCTACTCCCGGATGTTGAAGAGAGGAGGAAAGCCTTTCACTAATAGTTTTGCTTTGCTCAGTAATGCTCAGGAGGGGCTTTTGGCAGTTCCCACCAGGAGCCTAAAGCAGCCCTGGTTTACAGCCACTGCCTCGAAGTAAGGAGCATTTGCTTTGGCCAGTTGAAAGCATTCTGCACGTGGGTTTGCATGGGTTTTTGGTCTCCAGGTTCATTTATCTAGCTTTAGATTTGACAACAGATCCATAGAATGGTTTGGGTTGTAAAGGGCCTCAAAGATCATCCAGTTCCAACTCCCCACTGCTACAGGCAGGGACATCTCCCACTAGAACAGGTCACTCAAGGCCTCATCCAACCTGACCTTGATCACGTCTAGGGAGGGAGCATCTACAACCTCCCTGGGCAACTTGTTCCAGTATCTCACCAAACAGAAAGAGAACATCAAGCTTCAGGTGCACACAGACTCAGCATTTTGGTTTTGGAGCAGTCCACTTGCCAAAAAACCCCAAACCCCAAAAACTCCATAGTACTCCCCTCGAGCATTCACTGCCTTGCCTCCTGCCATCTGCTACACTGACTTTCTGGCCTTTGAGGTGCCACAAGGGCACGTTGCTGTCCCGTGGGGAACTTGCTGAAAGACCTCACCCTTTGTATACATACACATACACACACACACATATATATATTTATAATTTGGGTTTCTTTTTCTTTTTTATTTCTTAGTTTTCCTCTTTATTTCCCCATTCTTTCCTCTCAGACAGCTGTGACTTGCTCTTCTCCAGCCAACACAGTGAGCTGGTGAAGATGTCCGACTGCCAGTCCCAGCAGAAATGACAAAGGGTAGGTGATGAGCAGGCTCCTTCCAGTACAAACATTGCAGTGCAGTTTGCAATTTTGCTATTATTTTGATGTTGCTTTCCCCATCTCCCTCCTTTCCTCTCCATCTCTTTCCTTTTCCCCCATCTTCTCCTTTTCATCTCCATCTCCCTCCTTTCAGCACCACCTCCCCTTTTCCACCATATCTGTCACTTTCCCACCCCACACCCCATTTTCCCCAAACCCAGAGCACCTGGGTTCAGTTGGAGTCTCCAAACCCAGCACACCTGGGTTCTGCTGGAGTCTCCTCCCACCCCAGCTGTGGCCACTTTGCTCCTCCCTGTCCACTCCCCTATTTAATGGGCCCCAGGAGAGGCAAGCCCTAAGCTTGCCCAACTGGGCAGAGGGATCCTTCTCTCATCATCCCTGGTGAGTCCCTGTGGTGTGCACTGGGTGAATGGTGGAGGGGATTTCAAAGGCCGGGGGGCCTGGTGGGCCCCCCGGCTAGGTAGGGCTAGGTTTGATGCTCATTGTAACAGTGTCACACTTGTAATCACGGGTGCTGGCTGTACCTCCTTGCTTAGGCTGAGCTCCTCTCTGCTCAGCTGCTTCTTTCTGCCTGCTTGTGAAACACTGAAAATTCCAGGAACCAATCTGTGAGAGGTCTGGAGAAGCATGGAATGACCATGGAGAGAACACCTGAGAATCCCTAGCAAGCAAAATGGAGTAAAACTCAAATCCATTCGACACTCTCCTATGTCAGAGTGGTTAAAACTCTGTCTTGTGTTGTAAGTTAAAACTGGCTTCATTCAGTACCAGGTGAGATCCTGACTCTGTTAAGCCAGGTCAGGGTGGTAGATGGGTATGAGGGGGTTTGGGATTTGACTTTATTGAGCTGCTTGACAGCCAGAGGCTTTTACAAATTGTTATCTCAAACCATGTGTGCTTCTGCTTCAAAGTACATAAAACAGGACTGGGCCCGGTGCTGAGCCCTGGGAAACGCCACTGGTGACCAGCTGCCAACTGGATTTCACTCCATCCCCACCACTCTTCAAGCCTGGCCATCAGGTAGTTTTTTACTCATCCAAGCCATGAGCTTCTCCAAGAGGATGCTGTAGAAGATGGACTCCAGCAAGCCTTTGACACCAGGTATCGAACACCCCCAAGCCCTTCCCTCATTCAGTCACCATGGATCAAAACCCAGAGGTCAATACTGGGTCCAGCAGTGCAAAGCTCCGCACGTGGGGTGGAACAGCCTCTTGCACCACTGTGTGCTGGCTGATAACTGAGTGGAAAGTACTTCTGCAAAGCAGCCCTGGGAGCCCTGGTAGAAGACTGAGAGGTGGGTTAATAAATATCTACAAATACCTGAGGGCTGGGGGTCAGGAAAGAAGGGAAAGGGACAGCCTCTGCTTGCCTGTGCCCTGAGATAGGTCAAGAGGCAATGGATGGAAGCTACAGCACAGGACGTTCCACCTCAACATGAGGAGAGTATTTTTCACTGTAAGGGTCCCAGAGCAGTGATTCTTACAGTGAAAGGGTCTGCCCAGAGAAGTTGTGAAGTCTTCTTCTCTGGAGACTTTCCAGCCCTGTCTGGAGGTGTTCCTGTGTGACCTGTGCTAGATTGTATGGTCCTGCTCTGGCAGGGGGGTTGGACTAGGAGCTCTCAGGAGATCCCTTCCAGCTTCTAACATCCTGTGATCCTGCATTGTCTCTGACCATGGTTATGTCTGTGCTGTAGCAGATGTACCTCCGAAGGGACCACAGCCCAAGGATAAATCCAGACTGGAGAAGGCACACCTCAAAACATCTGTGGCTGTGGATTTGTCCATGCTGCAGGTACACCTCAAAGCATCAATGGCTGTGCATGAGGTCATGCTGGAGACCTCAAAGCCTGTGGTCATGAGTAAGCCCAGAATAGAGCAGTTACACCCCTGGAGGGAACGTAGCCATGGGTAAGGCCACATTGGAGCAGGTTTACTTCTGAAAGGTCTGTGCCTCTGGGTACAGCCACACTCAAGCAAGTGTATCTCTGAAGGGATGCTGGAACAGGTGCAGCTCAAAGTGACTGTGTGTAAGGCCATGCTACAGCAAGTACACCCCTGGGGAGGCTGTGGCTCATGGATAAAGCTCCACCCCTAAGAAACTGCAGCCTGTGGCTAGATCCAAGTTGAGCAGCAGCATGGGGAGGAGCTCCCTGCAATGCTAAACCATATGGTGTGGTCTGAAGGAATCCAGGCTGGGGATTCATTGAATTACAGAATGCATTGGGTTGAAAGAGACCCTTGAAAGTCATCTTGTCCAACCCTCCTGCAGTGATATCTTCAAATAGATCAGGTTGCTCAGGGCCCCATCAACTTTGACCTTGAATATCTCCAGGAACGGAGCCTCCACCACATCTTTGGATGTGAAAACAGTAATGGAAATGCCTTTAAATGGCTGTGGCCCAGGCCTCGAGCTGTGTGGTGCCCTGTGGTTTATAAACACTTCATCAGTGTGTGTGAAGAGCTGAAGGGAGTGTGGAGCCAGGCTCCTTTCAGTGATACCCAGTGCCACCACAAGAGAGAGGGCACAAACTGACACACAGAGCTTCCCTCTGAAAATTAAGAAAACTTCCCCTGTGAGAGTCACCAAGCACTGGGACACATCCTGGAGACCTTGTGACCTCTCCACCCTTGCACAAATTCAAAACCCATACAAAAGCCTCTTTCATGCTAGGAAGTGCTTCACAACCCTGGGATTTGAACCACATACAAAACCAACCCACTTCAAGTCTCTGATGCTGGTGTATGGGAAGGGACTGAGTCATAGGCTGCGATACCGTAGTATCAGAAGAGACGGGGAGAAAGCTTGATACAAGCCAATCCAAATCTGTTTATTGCACCCCAAGCCTGGGGTTATAACCTTTTTATCAGAAGGCTACAAATCATCTCAGACTGTGACTGGTTACATCAGCTGCCTTAGGACTATGTTAGCATTACACACTAGTTGGCAGACATTCTTCCTATTCCTTTAAGAACATGTACATTGTGCTTGGCAATGCTAAGTCAGCAGAGATAGGCGAAAACCGCAGACTCCAGTCTTATATTTGTTTACATTTGCTACACCAGTCTCTAAGGTCATTTCAACTCTCTATCAGCACTTTCTCTCTCCTGTCCATGGCTTGTTTTTCACTGTATAATGTTCAGACAACTCTATAAAATCACTACATTCAATATTACTATATCCAACATACTGATGCTA
The DNA here is from genome assembly GCA_013400475.1 of Tricholaema leucomelas. Classification (NCBI taxonomy): domain Eukaryota; kingdom Metazoa; phylum Chordata; class Aves; order Piciformes; family Lybiidae; genus Tricholaema lacrymosa; species Tricholaema leucomelas. Next base: position 86,768 of record WAAF01008021.1, read on the forward strand.
AATTCAATCCCCTAAGCACAACTGAGTGTCTGTTCACAACTGGAGATGCTTCAACTTGCCACCTCTCTTTCAAATTAGACCTTTCATTGGCTGACTGCATATGTCTTGCTCCTGGGTCCACATCCTGCACAATAGCAAAAACCTAGAGGAGCTCTGTTGAGAAGGCTGAGTTTGTCACTGCCAGATCTTGCTGTTCCCTCTTCAGCTGGGACTGACAGCCACTGAGCTGCTGGACACCACAAAGGCATCCCAGCACCCCAGGGACTGACTGGCAAGATCCCCCTGTGCTGGGGAGCGCAGCTGTGCTCTGAGTCCCATTGGAGGCACTCTGCCTTGGTACCCTCTCCCCAGAAAGGCAAGACTTCAAATGTGCCTCTGTGGTCATCATTTCACACCAGCTGGCTCTGGGTTTCTCCTGAACAGTGTTCAGAGTGTTTCCAGCAGCCTCCCCATGCCTTGTGAGCTCTGGGTTTGGGCTCCAGCAAATTGGGTGCTGCTTTGCTGCAGGCCTCTTTGGAATCTCAGAATCACACAGAGAAACAGTCCTGTTGGAAAATACCCCTAGGATCACCAAGTCCAACCACTATCCCTGCTCTACAAAGTTCACCCTCAAACTGTATCCTCAAGCACCACATCCAAACAACTTTTAAACACACCTGGGGTTGGTGACTCCACCTCCCTGGGCAGCACATTCCAATGTCTGACCACTCTTGTTGGGAAAAAAATGTTTCCTAATGTCCATTTTAAACCTACCCAGTGGCAGCTTGAGGCCATTCCCTCTTGTTCTGTCACTAACTACCTGTGAGAAGAGACCAGCACCACTCCTTTCAGGTAGTCATAGACAATAACGATGTCTCCCTTCCTGAGCTTTAGAAGCTCAGGACACCACCTGATGCTGGATATTGGCATCAAATGCATGCACCATCCATCCACACATTAACCACTGAGCTCTCTTAATAACCAAAATGCCAATGAGAAGAGGAAGAATGTATTTAAATCAGACAGGATTTGGAGCAGCTCACATGACAGTGTCCTCCTCCTAAAACTAAATCAGTCTGCCTCCAGGACTGCCAGCAGATCTCCTTTCCCCTCATCCTATTAGCACTATAGAGGAATAGCTGCCACTCCAGTGCTCTGGTGGCACTGGGGATCTGGGAACTCTGCAAATGGGTCTGTGTGCAAGATATTTGTGATGGAAGTGCTGGGCTGAGAATGGATGCAGTGCATATGGGACTGCTGCTGACATGACATCTTTGTGCCTATGTCCAACCACGTGTATAGCTGTGACTGATTACAAGAGTTTCCTATCAGTTATAGGGAGGAATAAAAAACCCCACACCTGTGTGAGGCCATTCCTAAATCAGAGCTCTCTTTCCTAGGGTTTTAGGCATGGGGACATTTGCATAAGCTTAGAAGTTGCCTGCAAATGAAGGGAGCATCTCTTGCTCACTGGCACTGATTTGCAGACCAGAAGTCTCAGCAGGTGTCACCGCTCCTACAGCGCAAGGTGGTGCATGAGGTCACAGTGACTTTTCCTCTCCCACTTGCAGTCTGAGGTGCACAGCAGCACAGATGCATTTGGGTCTCTGTGTGCATCTGTGCCTGTGTTGTTTCTGACAGCCCTTGAGCTGCCTTGCATCCCTCTCAGAGACACCAGCTGAGATGCCCTGCTGCAGCCCAGCCCCTCGCTGCTGAGGTGCTTGACTGTGCCCATAACCCCTGCCAGCTGTTACCCATCCGCACTTCTGCTTTCAGGATTTTACAGTCACGACTGCCCAAAGCCTTTAATAATGCAAATTTATCTTCTAACATCCTACTTTATCTATTGTACAGCTGGGACAGCTGCAGCACACACATACCAAGCAATCCACCCTAGGTCATACAGTGAGTCGGTGGGAAAGCCAGCAATAGAATCCATAAGTCCTGCATCCAAGTTCTCCAAGTGCCTTGACTAGTCCAGATTCCCTCCTTAACACCCTTGTCAGATTGTTTATAGGAGATGTATTCATATAGTCAGTAAGACATCAAAATCTTCTAATTATATCTGGCCATGTCAAATGACAATTATGCCCTTAGTTCAGTCTGCCAGACAATGCTTTACCAAAGAAGGTTTGCCAGAAATGTTTTGACCGAAGACAGAGCAGGCATCTGGAGCATCTGCAGCGTTCAGCGTATAAAACCTCCCCAGCACAGCTCTGCCCTGTCTCCAGGGGAAGCTCCAAGGTAAGTGCAGGGGGTCCGCAGGCTCCTGGCAAGAGGATGGTGCTCTTTGTGCCCCAGCACTCCTGTGCCTCTGATGCTCAGTTCCAGAAGGACACTCAATGTCTCAGCTTGGGTTTTAAATCAGCTTTGAGGGCACCTGCGTATTTTCACGGTGGATTTCTGGGCAGCAGCGACTAAGGAAATGCCATTTCTGTTACAGCACTGACCAGCTGCCAGCCTGCAAGCCGCCCACCTGGTGTCAGAGAGGTAAGAATCCAATTTACTGATCCTCAGAGACATCCTTTGGGTGGGATTTCTGGAAGAGTCATTATTTCACCCTATATTCAAACCTAGTGAGATTACAGTTGAAGCTGGTGGGGTGCTCAAGGATTTCAAGTGGCTGTGTTTGAAGTCTCTGACCACTGAGGGCAGACCAGAAAAATCCCCATGGGGAAATTCTTCACTGCTGTTTAACTTGCCTAAGGAAGGGAGGAGTTCTTGGCTTCCCACCTTGGCTGTGGCACCAGAACTGGACCAAGAGGAACCCAGCAGGAAAAGGGGCAAAACTCTGCATTCTGCCCGGGAGTGTATGAATGAATAAACCACATGAGTACGCAGACCTTCTAACCACCTCTGTAAAATGCCAGGGCTCTCTTAGACACCCACTTTCTTACTCCAGGCAAAAAAGAAGCCAAACCAAAATAAAACTCACTTATTACCTCACAAATTAAGAGGGAACAGATTTTAGTAACACAGGTAGAGATTCTTTGACTGCAATTGGTCAAATTCAGCTACTACAGCTTTAATAACACTTCTGGGGGAATACTCTTTTTCCCCCCTTTTTCCCTATCTTTAATTTTGAGAGCTCACCTGTTCCTAGACTTTTTTATTCCTTCTCCCCACTAAGTAGTTTTTTGGGATCTTAAAACAGACCTGGTAACTCTCTCATTTTATTTAGCCCTAGTCCAAGGTGACAAAGGGCAGATCCTCTGCTTCCAGTTCACAACTTCACTGGCAAAATTCATTATTTTCCCATTGCCTTTCTGCAGGCAGGTTCCATGTTTTGCAGGACTGTAGGTCACCCAACCTACAGTTCCTCAGAATCGTTCCCTCACTGCTCATCCTTGTAACGAGATGTCCTGCCTCTGCTCCTCCTAACAGCCATGTCTCAGTGAATGATCAGCACATTTACTCTTATCTTATGGGCACATAACTTATCACACCGGACCCACAATTCTGGATCACAGAATCACAGAATTAACCAGGTTGGAAAAGACCTCTAGGATCATCGAGTCCAACCTAACACCTTCTAATTAACTAGACCATGGCACTAAGTTCCTCATCCAGTCTCCTTTTAAACACCTTCAGGGACAGTGACTCCACCACCTCTCCAGGCAGGAACTTCCAGTGGGCATTCACTCTTTCTGTGAAAGGTGTTGACAGTAATTCACTATGTGTTTGAAGACCTGGGCTCCCTCTTACTTTCCAAGTTGACCTCAAGTTTCTCAGTAGCTCATATTAGATGTTCCAAATACTCAGAGTATGAAGGAAACCGAGGCAGAGGATAGAAAAATTTCTCCCTGTCACACAGAACAGATGTAAGTACTTGATGCCCTTTTGTTTCTCTCCATTAGAGTCCTCTCCTGACATACCTTCTGTGAGGTGCAGCCATGGCCTCTGGAGATGCCGAGATGGCCGTTTTTGGGGAGGCAGCTCCCTATCTGCGAAAGTCAGAGAAGGAGAGAATTGNAGACCTACTCGGGTCTCTTCTGTGTCACTGTCAACCCCTACAAGTGGCTGCCGGTGTACAACCCGGAGGTGGTGTTGGCCTACCGAGGCAAGAAGCGCCAGGAGGCTCCTCCACACATCTTCTCCATCTCTGACAACGCCTATCAGTTCATGCTGACTGGTGAGTCCCTGACGTCTCTCACAGCAATCTAACCCAAGCCACCCCACTGATCTCACTGCAGCACGTGACAGGCCAGCTAAAAACACCACAGAGATGTTTGTCTGAGAGCTGGTTTGGGCTACACAGGAATTAATTTCCAGTGGAAGTGACCCAGAAGCCTGCCTGGGCTCAGCTCTGTGATTGTTTGCACTTCATTGTATGGAATTCCACACTCGGCACTGCACAAACATTATTTGACTTTGTTACCTTTTTGCACTGCTGGGACAAGAATCACAGCTCCACAAAACCTCTGCTTGAGCACAGGTAGGCAGCTGGATTAGATTTCTAGCTGAGAACTGTGTGAGGGGCAGGTGGGCACAGAGCTTCTGTGAGGACCTTGTGCCTCTGGAAGCTCTGTGCATCCACTTGAGCTTGTACTTTGTATGACTGAGTTCTCAAGCACAAAATCTCATTCCTGAAGGGGTGGTTGAATGCCCATCCCCTGAGGTGTTTAGAAGACATACAGATCTGGTGCTGAGAGACATAGTTTGGCACCAGCCCTGGTGGTGCCAAGAGAATGGTTGGACTGGATGATCTTAAGGGGCTTTTCCAAGCCCAACAGTTCTATGGTTTTATGATTCTGTGATCTGGAGGAGAGTCAGGTAGTCCTGCACTACTTGAATTACTGCGCCTGTACTTTCTGAAGAATCCCCAACTTCCATTTACAGCTTTACTTCTTGTTCAGCTTAGCAGTACACAGGACAGCTGCTAACAGTGCTTTTTACTCTGCCTCTCACAGATCGGGAGAACCAGTCCATCCTGATCACGTAGGTACCCTCCCCGTTTAGGTCCCTGTGGCACTGCCCTGTGCCAGGGGACCTCCTGCCTGATCACAGGCTCTCTGCTTTGCTCTGGCAGTGGAGAATCCGGTGCAGGGAAGACTGTGAACACCAAGAGAGTCATACAGTACTTTGCAACAATTGCAGCCAGTGGGGAGAAGAAGAAGGAGGAGCCTGGCAAAATGCAGGTGAGTTGGGAACAACAGACTGAGCATTTAACCTGTCATTGAGTAAGGATCACTCTGCATGGATGCTTGAGGACCAAATAGTTTAGTAGATATCAGGTTGAATCAATGCATTGCCTGTTCCTCACACGGCCTTGGAAAGGATAACCCCCAGTGATGACCACCCTGCAGGGCACTCTTGAGGATCAAATCATCAGCGCCAACCCACTGCTGGAGGCCTTTGGAAACGCCAAGACCGTGAGGAACGACAACTCCTCACGCTTTGTAAGTTGTTTTGCACAAAATTCCCTCCTCATCAGAGTAGTGATGCTGGGCCAGTGGCATTCTCACATAAGCACATGGCAATGAAAGGCAGCCAGGCTGAGCTGCTGCTGCTGCTTCTCCTTAACAGGGCAAATTCATCAGAATCCACTTTGGGGCCACAGGCAAACTGGCTTCTGCTGACATTGAAACTTGTGAGAGACTCCCCTGACCCGATCACGTTGTTTACCAATGTCCTACTCATGCAGGAGGACCCCTGTGTTTTTGTGCCTAACTGTTTCTGCCATCCCTGCCAGATCTGCTGGAGAAGTCCAGAGTCACTTTCCAGCTCAAGGCAGAAAGAAGCTACCACATCTTCTACCAGATTACCTCCAACAAGAAACCAGAGCTAATTGGTAGGAGGCATCACTGAACATTTTGGAAGAAGGTCCCTGAGCAACTGCATTATAGAACCAATGAAATGTAACCCATGAACCCCTTTGCTTTCAGAAATGCTCCTCATCACCACCAACCCATATGACTATCCTTTTGTGAGCCAAGGTGAGATCACTGTTCCCAGCATTGATGACAAGGAGGAGCTGATGGCTACAGATGTAAGTAACTCACAATACAGGCCAACAGACACAGGTCATACATCACATAGCATGAAAATATTTCACTGTTCTGACTGTGTTACCAGAGTGCCATTGACATCCTGGGCTTCAGTGCTGATGAGAAGACAGCCATCTACAAGCTGACAGGGGCTGTCATGCACTATGGCAACCTGAAGTTCAAGCAGAAACCAAGAGAGGAGCAGGCAGAGCCTGATGGCACAGAAGGTATCACAAAGGCAATCATTAACCCTCCTGTAAGCCACTATAGATAGGAAAGACAACTAAGGTTGTTCTTGGACTTTAGCATCCCAAGAAAAACAGTAAGACAGAAAAAAAACTGTCCTTTGTCCTCTTCTCAGTACATGAAGCTCCTTAGGCTCAGGATTGTTCTACCTTAGGCTATGAACAATTGATAGTTCCAAGTGTCCTTTGTACTCTTCCAGGAAGTCAGCAGCGAGGATGTGTTTCCTTTAACACTGTCAGCCACAGTTTTGTTGGAACATGGCTTGCAACTGTGAAGCAGCCAAGTGTGTCAGCTCTAACAGGATGGGAAACCAGGTTCCCCTTTGCCCTAATCTGTCAGATGTTCAGGGAACTCTGGTGTGAGCTGTATTGGATTTCTCTCCTTTGCTAGAGCAAGATTTACAGCCCATGTCTACAGCTCTCTGAGCAGTGCCTCCTTTTGGTAAAGGGCAGGATGGAAGGCTGGGAATACTGTCAGTAGGAGTGAAATTCAGTGAGAATCCAGAAACCAAAGATCATAACGGACTCTGAATCTGAAAGAGAACTGAGACAGCCTCTCTGTGTTTCCCCTAAATACTGGGTGGGTTTGATCCCTTAAATGCACATCAGTACCTACCTGACTTGTCACTGCAGCTTCTGAGCCAAGAGTGTACCACAAATACTCAGACTGGGAAGCTGCAGCATTCAGTCTTGTGCCAGGGGGATTCTGAGCATGTCACTACTTCCTGCATGCTTCGGTGGAGATTATAAAGTAGAGATGATTTTAGAAAAGCTCTGTATAGACAATGATGGCTCCTCCAGTAAGAGTCAACCAAAAGCTTTCAAAGGACATGTGCTCTTGTGAGAACCCACCTGGAGTACTGTGCACAGTTCTGGAGCTCCCAACACAAGAAGGACATGGAACTGTTGGAGTCAGTCCAGAAGAAGCCATAAAGATGCTCGGAGGGCTGCAGCAGCTCTGCTATGAGGACAGGCTACAAGAGTTGGGGCTCTTCAGCCTGGAAAAGAGAAGGCTTTGAGGAGACCTTGGAGTGGCCTTCCAGTATCTGAAAGGGGCTACAGGAGGGATGGGGAGGGACTATTTACAAGGTCTTATAATGACAAGATGAGGAGTAATGGGTTTAAGCTGGCAGAGAGGAGATTCAAACTGGATGTTAGGAAGAAGTTCTTTCCAATGAGGATGATAAGACACTGGCACAGGTTGCCCAGGGAGGTTGTGGCTGCTCGCTCCCTGGAGGTGTTCCAGGCCAGGTTGGATGAGGCCTTGAGCGACCTGTTCTAGTGGGGGAAGTATCCCTGCCTGTGGCAGGGGGTTGGAACTGGATGAGTTTTGAATTCCCTTCTAACCTAAACCATTCTATGACAGAAATCTGAACCCTGCAGCCTGTAGGGAATACTCCAGCATTCCAAGTTTTTGTGACACTAAATTCTTCCTTGTTCCATTTGTCATTTCAGTGGCTGACAAGGCTGCCTACCTCACGGGTCTGAATTCAGCTGACATGCTCAAGGCCCTCTGCTACCCCCGAGTCAAGGTTGGAAATGAATATGTGACCAAAGGTCAAACTGCACAGCAGGTAACAAACATGTGGCAATCTGAGGCCAGTTTTGAACTCCAATCCTTCTGATTCCCCTCTGCTCTGTATGCTAACTCCTGGCATTTCTGATCCTTATAGGTGCACAATTCAGTTGGTGCCTTGGCTAAGGCTGTCTATGAGAGGATGTTCCTGTGGATGGTCGTTCGCATCAACCAGCAGCTGGACACCAAGCAGCCCAGGCAGTACTTCATTGGTGTGCTGGACATTGCTGGCTTCGAGATCTTTGATGTAAGGAGCACAGATTTAATGGCATTTGAATAGAAGGGCAATTGAGACTAAGGAGACTTTTGAGACACAAGCATTTTGTATCAGCTATTTGGAAATAACAGCTGGAGACTGTAATCACTCTCAGACATCTTTTAAATGAAGATGTAAGAGCATCGTGCACTTATTTGCAGCTTTAAGCCTTTTTTCATCTGGTCATGAGTGAAGAAAAAAAAAAGACCTTCCAAAGGATTTGTCTTATTTCAAGATGGCCAAACTCAGAAGTGAAGAATGGTTCAATCAGAAAAGATTCCATGGTTTAAATGATCAAAACAGCCTAAAGAACACCTTTTGTGATAGGCCTAAGCTTGGTTGTTGGGTTTTTTTTGTAAATTTTTTTCTTCTACTTCTGTTTTGGTCACAGATTATACAGGAAATGTATTTCATCTTCACGTTTTTATGAATGAAATCTTCCTGTGGACAATTACTTTGCTGCATTTCTCTGTTTTATTACATAGACATAAAACACCCCTAGGAAGTGCAAAGCCTTGGCCACAAAGCCAAGATACCTGCGTTTCTCTTTTAGGAAAGGGTGAGGGTTTGTAATTATTGCTGCATCTTGCAGACATCAGCCTTTCTTATATTATTTCCAGTTCAACAGCTTTGAGCAACTCTGCATCAACTTCACCAATGAGAAACTGCAACAGTTCTTCAACCACCACATGTTCGTGCTGGAGCAGGAGGAGTACAAGAAGGAAGGGATTGAGTGGGAGTTCATTGACTTTGGGATGGACCTGGCTGCCTGCATTGAGCTCATCGAGAAGGTACCTTCCTGTTCAGGAGCATTTCATGCCTGAAAATTCTATAATTGCTTGCTCTCATTTTTCAAAGGGATCTTTTATGTCCATGTCCCATTCCTAACGTGCAGCTTTTGCTATTCAAAGTACATTGATGCGTAGGTTTGTTTTTTTTTAATCAAATGAGGCATGAAGGACACTCCACACTTCTTTGTGGCAACAAGTCTCTGCTGATTGCAATGCCAAAAGATTGTCCAGCTGCAGCACAGCCCTGCAAGGGGAGGCTGAGGGAGCTGGGGTTGTTCAGCCTGAAGAAAAGGAGGCACAGGGCAGACCTCATTGCTCTCTACAACTACCTGAAGGGAGTTTGTAGCCAGATGGGGTTGGTCTCTCCTCCTTGGCAACCAGGGACTGAACAAGAGGATGCAGCCTCAAGCTGTGCTAGGGCAGGCTCAGGCTGGATGTTAGGAAGAAGTTCCTCACAGCAAGAGTGATTAGCATTGGAATGGGCTGCCTGGGGAGGTGGTGGAGTTCCCATCCCTGGAGGTGTTTAAAAGGAGGCTGGATGAGGCACTTAGTGCCATGGGTTAGTTAATTAGAAAGTGTTAGGTGATAGGTTGGACTTGATAGTCTCAGAGGTCTTTTCCAACACTCTTAATTCTGTGATTCCCAATAAGAGTGTTCCTCCAGGACAGAATCAATTTGCTGCTCAGTGTGTCCTCCACACCTTTCTGCTCTCATAGACTTGTGTTGGTACAGCAGAGAAGCTGCATCTTTGTAGGAGTAGCACAGAAGATGGACATGCATGACCAGCAGCACACAGTCACGCTGACCTGTGCATCCTTGAAGTGATAATGAGACAGCAGCTGCACTGCATGAGGTGGAAGTGCAGTGGGTGGCAGGATGATCAGATGTTAGAATCGTAGAATGTTGCAATCACAGCATCATAAAAATCTCCTTTCTGCATTTCTCCCAGCCCATGGGCATCTTCTCCATCCTGGAAGAGGAGTGCATGTTCCCCAAGGCAACTGACACCTCTTTCAAGAACAAGCTCTATGACCAGCATCTGAGCAAGTCTGACATCTTCCAGAAGCCCAAACCTGCCAAAGGCAAGGCTGAGGCTCACTTCTCCCTGGTGCACTATGCTGGCACCGTGGATTACAACATCAGTGGCTGGCTGGAGAAGAACAAGGACCCCCTGAATGAAACTGTCATTGGGTTGTACCAGAAGTCATCCCTGAAGACCCTGGCCTTGCTCTTTGCCAACTACGGTGGCGCAGATGCAGGTTGGTTCTCTGAATCTCATCTTTTCATTGATTAACAACTTACAAAAGGAATCATAAAATGCAAAATCAAAAATCTAAAACCTGCTCTATTTATTTTCAATTTTGCAGATGCTGGTGCTGGCAAAAAGGGTGCCAAGAAGAAGGGCTCTTCCTTCCAGACTGTCTCTGCTCTGTTCCGGGTACAGTAGAGTTCACAGTTTCTTCCTAAGACAGGGCTCAGCCCTGTGTCCTCCGAGGGCACCTGCTTCCCTCCAGTAATCGGAGGCAATGCTTATTTATAAATAAGTGTACAGATGTTAATTGCAAACCAAGGCTGGGATCCATCTGGCTTTATTCTCACCTTACAAGACACATATAAGGTAGAAAGATAAAACTCAGTCTGTCAGCACTTCTTGCAGCGGGGAAGCCAGGAAGGTTCTGTGCGATGTGCTTCAAGTGACCCACCTTAAATGCACTCTCTAGTATGGCTCAAACTGCCTCCCAGGGGTGCCAGCTGGTCTCTCTAGGTTAGGTACAGCCAGTGCCAGTGGAGGATGGATATAAGATCTAGTGAAGACATCCCACTGAAGTCAATGAAATGTATTACAATTGCAGATTTAAGGGTACAGTATCTCCTTCAAAGAGCTTTATGCATCGAACTAATAACACTGAAGGTCTGTGCAAACTCAGAGAAACTGGTGCAGGGAGCCTCAGCTCAAGATTCTGCAAGCTAGTTTTCGTCTGGTAGCTCACAATCTCATTTCAGAGGGCTTGATGCTCACAGTGGAAACCACATTTGCTAATAAAAACTGTTATTAATGATTCTCCCAGGAGAACCTAAACAAGCTGATGACCAACCTGCGAAGCACTCACCCACATTTCGTGCGCTGCATCATTCCAAACGAAACAAAAACACCTGGTAAGAGACCTGTGTACAGAAAGTTCTCCCTGTGGTGCAGTTCTTCCACCCTGTATTACAGAACATTTACATTCCCTTGTGCTCTGAATTGCCAGGTGCCATGGAGCATGAGCTGGTGCTGCACCAGCTGCGCTGTAACGGCGTGCTGGAAGGGATCCGAATCTGCAGGAAGGGATTCCCCAACAGAGTCCTCTATGCTGACTTTAAACAGAGGTTAGACTTCTCTCCCTTATTGGATTAAATTGTCTATCTCGAGTAGCTTGTGAATTTTTTCATCTCTCGTGACTAGAGCCTTCTCTGAAGTTCATGTTTAGCGGCACTGTTAACTAATGAACTGTTCTCAGGATCTTCCTTGCAGAGATCTCAACATCAGACTTCTTTAGAGTCATAGAATCATAGAACCACCTCATCTGCAGCACACCCTTAAGATAATTGAGCCCAATGCAAGTCTTTACATCTTCTCCCCCAGATACAAAGTACTTAATGCCAGTGCCATCCCAGAGGGACAGTTCATTGACAGCAAGAAGGCTTGTGAGAAGCTTCTGGGATCCATTGATATAGACCACACCCAGTACAAATTTGGTCACACCAAGGTATGAGAACTGTTTGATTCAAGTACTGTGTGTTGGTTTGCATGGCTGAGAACGGTGCTCAGATTCTCCAGACACTGTATGAAACTAGTGTGTATAAAAGAAATCAGCTAAGTACTTACTGACTCAGCACCTGAATAAAACAAAAATTGCTTGTGATAGGATTATTTAATTAAGGGTTAATTATTTAAAGCAAAGGTGTAGAATACAAGAATCAAGGGTTAATGAAAACAAAGACAAAATGTCTGCCTATTCTTATGCCTCAACTGCAAGTCACTGGAAGCCTGGAGATATAAAATTGGGTCTGTCACTGCATGCATTCTTCGTGCTTTGGCTCTTCTGCTTAACTTCCCACATTATCTGCCATGGGGGACAGGCAGCTCAGCTATGCTGAGCAGCAGATACACTGCACCTGTTCTCCTGTTCTTACCCAAGGTGTTCTTCAAAGCTGGGATGATAGGCCTCTTGGAAGAGATGAGGGATGAGAAGCTGGCACAGCTCATCACCCGCACACAGGCCAGGTGCAGGGGCTTCCTGGCAAGAATGGAGTACCAGAGAATGGTGGAGAGGAGGTAGATCTTGCTTCAAGTTAGCTTCACTGTATTTGTCTTACTGTGTCCCCATGGTCTAAATGCTCAGCATTAATTTGACTTACCTTTCAGGGAGTCCATCTACTGCATCCAGTACAACATCCGTGCATTCATGAACGTCAAGCACTGGCCCTGGATGAAGCTGTTCTTCAAGATCAAGCCCTTGCTGAAGAGTGCAGAGTCTGAGAAGGAGATGGCCAACATGAAGCAAGAGTTTGAGAAAACCAAGGAGGAGCTTGCAAAGTCTGAGGCCAAGAGAAAAGAGCTGGAGGAGAAAATGGTGAAACTGGTGCAGGAGAAAAATGACCTGCAGCTGCAAGTGCAGGCTGTGAGTACTACCAGTGTGCATCACCCTACTACAGCTGTGACTCTCAGACTGATAGCAAATACATTTTCAAAAGACACATAGACACCACAATTTGATTAACTTAAACTGTAGTTCATTAAGTGGTGCTCTTAAAAATACAACTGTATTCAACAATACAACTGTATTCAAAAATACAACTGTATCAACAATGAGGACTGTTAGGAGGTTGTAGTCAGGATACTACAAGCTGAAAGAATTCAGTGGTGTATGCTGACTGAGATCTCTCTCATTTACATTCAGTTAAACTGTGTAAGACCAATCACAGAATCACAGAACGGCTCAGGTTGGAAGGGACCTCAGAGATCATCTGCTCAAACCTCTCCCTGCCATGGGCAGGGACACCTCTCAACTAGATTCGGTTGCCCAAGGCTTCATCCAACCTGAGCCATGAACACCCCAGGGAGAAGGTGTCCACAGCATCCCTGGGCAACCTCTTCCAGTGTGTCACCACCACCATACTGAAGAACTTCTTCCTAAGATCCAGTCTAAATCAACTCTCCCTAGGGAAACTTTATTAGCATAACATTTGTCCTCCTAGTAATTTCTCCTAGCTCTCAAAAACTCTGCATGCCTATTCTTAGGCACCCATGATTAGGAACTCTTAGGACAAGTTAAAAGGATATTTTGTTCCTCCTCTTATTTTCCAATTGAACAAGAAAACTTAGCCTTAGCTTAGCTCTTATAAACGTTACTGGGTCGTAATACTGAACGAACTGAGAGGAAACAGAATTTGTCAGAATTTATTCCTTCTTCCCTCTCTTAAATCTCTCAGAAACATCTGCTGTGCTGTAATGCTGTGGTTTCTAAACCACATTATTCAGAGGAGAAACTGTATTCCCAAGGTAAGGCTAAACAGCCCATGTGGCAAATAGGAAAATCTACATGTTCCCACTTCTTCAAGAATCTTGAGTAGTAAAAAAATGAGAAAAAACCCCAAACCCATTCCCTGCTAAAGTTATCCTTTTTCTTCCGTGTTAGTTCTGGTGGATTGAGACTTGAGACAAAATACAACAAATACCCCAGGACATTTGTCACAAACATTCAGCCCCCCAGAGACAAATTTTCCAGCTACTCCTTTACTTTATTGTTCATGAGGGTCTGACAGAGAAAATGCAAAGCTTCCAGCTGCCGAATAGGACTGGTCCACGGTGATGAGAGTCTAAATCAGAAGTAGTTGCTCCAGAAAGTATAAAAAAAGAGAAACACAGGAATGTTGTGAGCGTGACTGTGATGTCTGGGCATCATTGGAAGTCTGGGAAACATTCTTATGGCTGAACCCAATTTTTTGCACTTGTTTTTCCTATTTGGTGCGATGGGATAATCTTGGATTCCACACCTTGCACAAGTGTATAAGGCCTTCATGTAGATTGAAAAAGAGTTTATTTGCTTTTAGCTTTCCAATCTGAATGTTTGAAAGCCAATATGAACTCAATTTGCTGCTTGAAAGCCAATATAAAATCAATTTCCAACCTAAACCATTCTATGATTCTATGATTCTATGAATTCAGTATTATATTGAATTCTGCTGAGATGAAAGCCAAATTTTAACTACAAAACAGCTATCCAGAAATTTAAACTATGAAAGCAGGCATGTTGATATTCCCTCAAAAAAATATCCCTAAAAATGGTATTTTCCCACCAGGAAGCTGATGCTTTGGCTGATGCTGAGGAGAGATGTGACCAGCTCATCAAAACCAAAATCCAGCTGGAGGCCAAAGTTAAAGAAGTAACTGAAAGGGCAGAGGATGAGGAGGAAATTAATGCTGAGCTGACAGCCAAGAAGAGAAAACTGGAGGATGAATGCTCAGAGCTGAAGAAAGATATTGATGACCTTGAGCTAACACTGGCCAAGGTGGAGAAGGAAAAGCATGCCACTGAGAACAAGGTATGAGGCAGGAGGTGTCCCTCACAACTCAGAAAAGAGTACTGTGCAGTTTCAGGACTTCTCTATTGACTTCCTTTACTTACACCTCTTCCTTCTTCTCAAAGGTGAAAAACCTCACAGAGGAGATGGCAGCTCTGGACGAGACCATTGCCAAGCTGACAAAAGAGAAGAAAGCTCTCCAAGAGGCACATCAGCAGACACTGGATGACCTGCAGGCAGAGGAGGACAAAGTCAACACTCTGACCAAAGCTAAAACCAAGCTGGAGCAGCAAGTGGACGATGTAAGCACACAGGCAAAGAGCAAGAAGAGGGCAGGGGTGGAGTTTGAGCTGCTTGGCAGAGCACTGATGGCTTCTTCTCTTTAGCTGGAAGGGTCCCTGGAGCAAGAGAAGAAACTGCGCATGGACCTGGAGAGAGCCAAGAGGAAACTGGAAGGAGACCTGAAGATGAACCAGGATTCCATCATGGATCTGGAAAATGATAAGCAGCAGCTGGATGAGAAGCTGAAGAAGTAAGTGTGGCTCCACATGGGGCAGCAGAGCACAGTGCTGGTGAACTTGTCTGCTTCCTCTGAGCTCTAACATGGTTTGCTTTGCCCAAAGGAAAGACTTTGAGATCAGCCAGATCCAGAGCAAAATCGAGGATGAGCAAGCCCTGGGCATGCAATTGCAGAAGAAGATCAAGGAGCTGCAGGCAAGACTCTGTTGATTCTCCTCTTTCACCCAGACTAAGGGCAGGCAGGAGAAGGGCATGGGTGTGAAGGGTGCCTTGTGTTCCCCAGGCTCGCATTGAGGAACTGGAGGAGGAAATTGAAGCAGAGCGAACTTCTCGGGCAAAAGCAGAGAAGCATCGAGCTGACCTCTCACGGGAGCTGGAGGAGATCAGTGAGCGTCTGGAAGAGGCAGGGGGAGCTACATCAGCTCAGATTGAGATGAACAAGAAGCGTGAGGCAGAGTTCCAGAAGATGCGTCGTGACCTGGAGGAGGCCACGCTGCAGCACGAGGCCACGGCTGCCGCCCTGCGGAAGAAGCATGCGGACAGCACCGCTGAGCTTGGGGAGCAGATCGACAACCTGCAGAGAGTGAAGCAGAAGCTGGAGAAGGAGAAGAGTGAGCTCAAGATGGAGGTTGATGACCTGGCCAGTAACATGGAGTCTGTCTCCAAAGCCAAGGTACACAAATATATCTATTAGTATGTTAAAAACAGTGCAGTGGTTGTCTTTGGTCTTCCTCTATCTATCTATTATCAGGTTATAGCATTACTGCCTTCTCCAGATCTCCTGTACAGAAATACAGGCTTATGCTGATAGGGTGTAGATACACAAACTCTATCTTCTGAACACATTATCTCATCCTATGACAGCTAAGGCAGTATTGAGGTATTGACTCTGCTTTCTTAACTGTGATTGGCACCCAGGCAAACCTGGAGAAGATGTGCCGCACTCTGGAGGACCAACTAAATGAATATAAGGCAAAGGAGGAGCAAAACCAGCGCATGATCAGCGATCTCAGTGCACAAAGAGCTCGGCTGCAGACCGAATCAGGTACGGAACTTCCGTCTCTGGTTTGGAAGCAGAAGAATCCCCTAAGTGTCTCTCTTGGCTGAGAAAATAATTTCCCAATTGCAAACTTTTCCAGGTGAATATTCACGCCAGGTGGAGGAAAAAGATGGTTTGATTTCTCAGCTGTCTAGAGGGAAACAGGCTTTCACCCAGCAGATTGAGGAACTGAAGCGGCAGCTAGAGGAGGAGATAAAGGTGAAGATATCTCATGTGGCAAATAGATATTTAACATCATCTTGCTTTGGGTGCAGCATGCAAGAATTCAAAAGGTCATCTAATTGAAAGTTCAAAACTTCTCATTAGGTTATTCACTCTGCAACCTGTCAGTGCAGGAATCATAGAATCAGTCAGGGTTGG
>WAAF01008022.1:0-15520 GCA_013400475.1 Tricholaema leucomelas
TGATGATACTGTGATACTGTGATAGTGTGATATCTGCAAGCTGTGTCTATGAATTTATCTTATACCTAGTGATATACGAAGCTTGCAGATGGTTCTAAATTGCATGCTTAATGTCTGACTACACACCTCAGTGGTTCTGGCTTCCCTCATGTAAATGTCTTTATCCTTTTCTCTCCATTCCTTCGATATATATATATGTATAGACAACTTATATTTAAACTTGAACTGATTTAGCTTTCAGCTGTTTCACCAAAATGTCAGAGCAGGCTGACCAAAGAGGCTATGGCATCTCTGTCCTTAGGTGTTTTCAAGACTGAATTGCAAAAAGTGCTAAGCAAAACTGAATTGCAAAGACTGCTGCAAAAAGCCCTAGCCGAAGATCAGACCTGCTACTTGAAGTGAAGATTGTACCAGAGACTTTTCAAGGTCACTTCCCACTTGAGTTATCCTAGCTTACTGTGTTTTCTGTTTATATTTAATCATTGGTTTCTTCACCCCTTGATGAAGGAAACAGATTTTTCAGTTTTGTCAAGCCTTTCTTTGAAAATCACAAAATGGCCAACTACCTTGCCAGGCAAAGTACAAACCTGTCCAGTGTGTAAAGAAAGGAAATCTTCAAACCCAAAAGGCTGATTATTTTATATTTAGTCAGGATAATGAAGTGTCTTGAATGCAAATCAGTCATGGTTTTAAGTTTTTTTTCCTAAAGCTACAAGATCTAGAAATGTTCTTTAAGCAACTCCTTCAACTGAGATGTTCCCATGAGCACATGCCACTGGGATGAGAACACTGAAGGCAGAGTCAAGCAAGAAATGACTGAGCAATGATACCTTTGAATTCTTGCTGCTGGGCTATGTCCTGACAAGAGCAGCAGTATGAGAAGGTCCTTAATTCTCATGTGGTTCATAGAGAGGCATAGCTGCATAAGCAGATAATAGATGTGTAGTTAATTCCTGTCTGTGCTAGACCTGCAGAATGCTTGAGTGCCAGTCATGGACATTTAGATGGCAGTTTCAAGCTGTAGCTGTGCATGAAGCAATGGGAGCTCCTAGTTCAGCTCTTCACATTCTTGTTCAGAGACAATTGTCGCAATCACATCAGATGTGAGATGCTAGGAAAATAGCCTCATCATTCATAGAATGACAGCAATCACCAGCACACCAATTGTCTGAGATTGCTTTTCAGAATTCAGAATTCAAGTCCTACCAAATGGGCGCTAAAATGAACAAAGAAAAACATATTATTTATAGCTAAGCTTACTTGATGTTATTAGGGCTTTGAGTGCACCAGCAGGCACTGCAGCCTCTACTGTCATCCCTGGGTTATGAGGAAAAGCTGAGAGAAGCTTTAGTGGGAGCTTCTGTGCCTTGGATATGAGGCTACATGGGCACTCCAGTCCTCAGTTCTGTATAAAGCAAGGCTGTCACTGTGATGGAGAGAGTGATTTGCCATTGGAATGGGCTGCCCGGGGAGGTGGTGGAGTTGCCATTCCTGGAGGTGTTAAAGAAAAGACTAGATGAGGTACTTACTGACATGGTCTAGTTGACTGGGTAGGGCTAAGTGATAGGTTGGACTGGATGATCTTGGAGATCTCTTCCAACCTGTTTGATTCTATGATTTTATGATTACTGTCACCGCCTGGCTGCCTGGTCAGACAGATCTGTGTTCCCCTAGGGCCTGCTGGACCATAACTCCTAGTGCCTGGCATCCTGCCCACACCCATTGTGCAGCCTACCTTGCTGCTTCTGGAGCACTAATTTGTTCTAACTAGCTAGAATGCAATTGCTTATTCCCAAGAGAAAAAAAATAAAGAATGAACTTGAACTTACCTGAGAAACCTTTGTGAAAGAAAAGTCAGTACCTTCAGAGCAGCTATAAAAAAGAATTCAGATGTAATGTCATTAAAAGACTATCATTAGAATGTATCTGGAAGAATGCTTAAGCAGTAACTTGAGATTTAAATATAGCTGCATTTTCTGCGTGTGAGTGGAGACAGTGTTTATGGAATTGGGTGAGTGTTACTTTCTCCACTGATGGTGTGAGGTTCTTTGTCTGGCTCCTTATCACAAAAACAAACAAAAAAACCTTTTGTAGTGGAGGGCCTAGGTGATAAGTCGTATCAAAGGGTATCCACTGCCAAATAGCATATTGACACCAAGCGGTATTTGCCACGGGGAAATTCCTCTCTGTTTTATAGTTTGAATGTATGCTAGTTATTAACAAGTTACTGTTTGATATTATTCCTAGAATGTCTTTCATAACCATGTAGATCCTTTTAATATTAAATTCAGTGGTAGGGGGTGGCAAGAGTTCAGAATATTGAAATTAATAAATTATATATTTTTATAAATTATTATCTTGCACCAGTTAATTTCTCCCCTCCGCCACAATCGGCGTAGGCGGCAGAATTCCCCTCCGTGACAGCTTTGAAGTCAAGAATTCATTATTCTCTTTAGTGCAGAAGAGCTGCATGTTTTTATGGCAATGCTAAACGATATGGTAATTTGACATAAATCTGTGCTGGGACTAGAAAGGACACTTCTTGTCTTCTCTCCTGTGGGACAGTTGAAAAATAGGTCCTACTTGAAAAAAACAGCCTTTCTCCTGCTTATGTTAGCTCTTCACACGATTAAAAGGTTACTTGTGCTAGCAAGAAGCAGGCACTGTAACAGGAAACTGCCCTATGAAAATGCATATCATGTTTTGATTACTATTGCCGCTATTTCTGAAGTTTTTAAGTATGCCTTCTGCTGCTAAGATGTTGCTGGATATAGATAAAACAGTAGAATGATATTAGCTAGTAGATGTTAATAAGTAAGCTTTCATTCACACACGTTGAAGAGTCATCCAAAGCTTCTGGAATGAAGATTTTAATGTTGTCTGTAAATAAAACTCCTGTAAATGAAGCATCCAATTGGAATTTCAGAGTGACGATCAGTAGATGGTGCTCTTTTCCCAAGTAAGAATATAAGAAATACTTTTAAAATAGCAAAAATATTATCAGACTCTTTCAATCTTTTTTATCCCACAGGTTGGTAATATTTATTAAAAATGAAGTTTCAAACATTTCTTTCATTCCAAAAGTTATGCCAAATTTTCACTATATTTTATAACAGATAGTCACTGGTGTAACTGAACCACTTTATTAAAATTGGTTGAATAGTCTCATGATGGTGTTTCTCTTTACCAAGCAGCTCTTCAAAAAGAATGAGATTATCTGTTCAGATTTTAATTAGCTCTCATCTCTGTGTCATAAGGTTGTTTCTTCTGCTTATTATGGGGGGGGAAAAAAAGGAAACCACAAAACCAACCCCCAAACAAAAAAGTTGTCATACTGTGTGGTATTTCTGTTAAGAGTTTCTTAGACATACTTTCTTATAAAAATAATCTGAATAAATACAGAGATCAGGTGTAGGGGCAGTATTTTACCATCTGTTCTCCTGCAGTGGGAATGTCAAAAAGAAGCAGATTTCTGTGTTGTGTTGTGGATTTGGTTTGTTGGTTAGTTTTTTAAGTGCTGTCAAAGTTAATAAACCACTAATGTCTTGGAAAGACTTCCAAGGTTGCACTGGGAGAAGTTCAGGTTACTTTGTGGGACAAGTCTCAGAAGTCATGACTTTGCAGGACTGTAAATCTAAATATTCAATTAATCTTCAATGCAAGAAAACTAACAGTAATGCTATCTGCAGAGTCCTGTTTACATTTCTTTTTAGTCTGTAGTAGATATTAAAAAGCAGTATACACTACACAGAATTGACAGTACTCACTTGATGGCAGTTATTTGATATTCACTTTCTTGCTATCATTTTGACTGTTGTACTCACTGGCAAGCAGAGTTCAGTGCTCCCAGTTACCAGTAAGTTTTGTGCTGGCACTTCCCAAGTTTCTATCACTGAACAAGACAGCCCATTCAAGCACTCCTGTAAATGTTCTTTGGCAGCCCTGCACCCACCTGCTGCGCCTGTGGTCTTCGGAGTCCTGCTACTTGGAAATTATAGTACTACAGCATGTTAAGCCTGCTCGTGGGTTTGGGCTAAGTGTTTTAAAGGAGCTCAAGGAGGGTTAAAATTTCAATTACTAGTAAAATCTAAAAGACTTCAGATGCCTTTCTGATTGCCATAGGCTGAGATATCATAGTATCAGAAGAAGAGACGGGGAGAAAGCTTGATACAAGCAAGTTCCAATCGGGAATCCAAATCCAGTTTATTGCACCCAAGCATGGGCCTGTATACTTTCTATCAGAAGGCTACATAACAGGATTACAAATCATGTCAGGCTCCAGTTGGCTACAGACACCTGCGTTAGGACTATGTTAGGATTACACACTAATTAGCATAGACATTCTTCAACAACACGTATGTTGTGTCTGGCAATTCTAAGTCGGCAGAGACAGGCAAAAACCACAGACTCCAGCCTTACACTTGTTTACATGTGTTACACCGTTCTCTAAGGTCATTCCAACCCTCTATCAGTACTTCTGAACTTGTGCACTCTCGCTTGTCCATGGCTTGTTTTTTAGTATTTCAAATTCCAATAGCTGTAACACAGACAATTCTATAAAATCACTGCATTCAATATTACTATATCCAACATCTGATCTGTTGGCCTTAACTCCAAAAAGGCTTGGTTATTTAGTGTGATGGTTCATCTTACATCATTATAGTGACTGAAAAAGCCATTATCTGAAGCTAACAAATAAAGTAAAAACTACTTGAAATTAAAACCTCAGATACTTCTTAAATTCCTGTAAACAACACCTTATTCTCATAGTTTTTAATGTCTGATTGATAGCAGTTATTTTTATTTAGATGAGATCTTCAAAATCATCCTAACCATGAAGACATCTTGACCTCGTTTCTATAGCTTTGCAATGTATGTCAGGTCTTCTATGACAGCTGCCTTGACAGACTGGAAATTTTGCAAAAAATAATAAGAATTAAACCCAAAGCCTATAACTCATACTATGTATGGGTTTTAAAATACATTTTTACAATGATTTTTTTAATCCTTTGAATGATTCTCCTGTTCTTTTTTTTTTTTTAAATCCAGGTTGATCAATGTAAGGTCAGCTCTGTGCTTCATATTTGTCTGCAATATATAATTTCACAGTATCACAGTAGCATCAGGTTTGGAAGAGACCTCACAGATCATCAAGTCCAACCTCTTACCACAGAGCTCAAGGCTAGACCATGGCACCACGTCCAATATAATTTAGAACAGGTGATTTAGTTCTGTTTCAGTAACTGAGTGCTCCCACTTTCACAGACTCATTTAGATGTGAAGAATGATTCCTTCACTTCAGTGGCATTTTTTTAAGAGGGACTGATAGGCATATCTCTGTTACACTTGAGAGCGTCATGGCTGCATAGTCTATAAACTCTTATGGATATGGAAATATGGTAGACTTAAAGAACTAACACCAAGTTATGGAAAGCATTGGGCATTTGGGGCAGATTTGTAAACAGACTAATGTTATGCTTTGTCTTCCGAAAGGTTACTGAAATAACTAACATGATCCATTTGACCATAACTTCTCTCTGGCAAGTGTTTCAAAAAAACAGCAAGGCAAGCTCAAACTTCCATGGACAGATATTATTAGTGACATTGTCATGTACATATTCTATTAAAAAAACACACCATGTTCACGTCTAAGTGTCATGTAAGCTTTATATAATTTTGTGCACCTTTTATTTGGTGTGAAAGCTAGATGAAATTAAATAAAATCCTCTGATGAGTCTGAGTGGGAAGGGTTTTCTTCATCAAAGATACCTTTTACAGATTTCTCTTTTTTTTCTTTTAGTTTTTTCTTTTCCTTTTTTTTCCAGTTGAAGCATTGATGCTGATATTTGATTTATGAATGGGAGGAGAATTAATATGCTCATGGATTAATTGCTGTGTGTATTTGATTCTGCTTTCTTATAGAAGGCTACACAAGTGTCTTAAGAGCTTTGTGAAATTCTGTTGTGTTTTACAATGCATCCTAGTTCTTGGAAGTCCTTTATCATAGTGTTCCTGACCTCTGCAAACTATTGTAGGCCAAAACTAGCACAAATTTTCTGAAGAGAGTATTCTTTTTTGTGACAGGAGACAAATAATAGTGAAACATGAATGCTTCATCTTCACTGTGGTGGTAGACCTGATAAGGCAAACTTGGGCTTATCCATGCTGGCTTGCCCAGACATGTTCCCCTGCTTGCCCTACTTCTGTGCTGGGAGGGAGGCAACCGTGGGAGGGGAGGGCAGAAGCCCTGGCTTCATCTAAATGGTGAGCCCTGGCAAAGTGCCATTCTGATTGGCTAATCTATGTCCAATGCCCCATTAGTCTCGGGCTGGATATTGATAAAAGGGATAAGCAGGTAGCACGGGGGCTGCTGCTGCTGTCTCATTTTACACCCTGATTTTACCTGGAGAACAGGCTCTAAATGCCTGCACGCAATTCACCTGCATAGCCAGTTTGACATTGTGCTGAGACTGCACATCACAAGACATCCTGCCTGCACCTGAAAGTCTCCTGCTAAGACTAGAAGCCCTGGAGATACACAGATCATCCAGAGGAGCCAGGAGACAAGATCAGAGATTGTCTGCCTCCCTTCCCCAGATGTCTGGGAAGAATCAAATCTCAGCAGCCAACAAGACAGAGTTTCACATGCTTTGAGTACTGTCTGATTTATACATTGTGAGTAAATCCTTAAAAGCTTCTTCCAGTATTATTATAAAATATTATAAAGTGGCATTTGCCACATTATGAAATAAGTGATCTAGTTTTGCCTGTTCCCTGGGTGTATAGATTTCCAACCTGTGCATTTTTGAACCTATGAAAAGGTTTTCTGGTGAGTTTTAATGTTAAGCAGTTTTCATAGTTATTAACAATTATCTCCTGGATATAAAAATTAATGTAGATTATTAATTATTAATTTTGCATAATCTGTCACATTCACCTGAAACACTTTGTAAAGGTCATGGTCATCAATTATACTATAGTCAGACATGCTTTATTCTGAGTCTGCATAGCAATTCTTACACATTAGTGCTTAGAATCTAAGTGGGCATTGTGGCCAGGCTTTTTCTTAGTTTCATACTCTGTGTTTCAGGAGATCATGATAGGTCCTATTGTTTTCTAGGTTTCTCCCTCCAGAATTAATTTTACAAATGCCTTTTTGCTGTTTTATTCCATAGAAGCAAAAGTTGTTTTTCAGATTCAAACATCTGTGCTTCTCAAGAAGTGTCTTAATATATTGCTAGTAGTTGCAAGTTCTTTTGCTGTTAGTTCATGTCTTGTTACTTAGGTCAAAGCAAAGAGCATCCATTTTAGAGTGAATATTAATAAACAATGTGATAGTTAATAAGCATGAGGATTGACTTGAACAACAGGTATCAAATGCATTCTCCTGTTGCCTTAGTAACCATTTCCCACTGAGAATTTTACTTAACCCAACAGCCAATGTAAATTTAACCCTCAACTATTTGGCTACTCCCCTATTATAGTTAACTAAAACATTTTCTATAGCAAAGTGGTGAAGGGTCAATGCTGTATTATGTAAAGAAAAGGGAAAGGAAGGTTTTTGCTGCAAAGAACTTACAATATATTTGTGTCATGCAAAATGTAGATGCCATAGCAGCTGGGAAGACAGGAAAATTATAATAACGGTTTTTATGTGGTTGAAATATTATCTTTATATGGTAGACTGACATGTGACAGCTTTGCAACAGAAGAAGATATAGACTGAAACATAGAAATTACATTGAACTCCTGACTCATAAATGTAAGATAAAGGGGAAATAGCCTGTGCTTCAGTGTCAGCTTGCTAGACTTGCTGAGGTTTCTATGGGAGCATAAGAATAGAATATAGTTATCAGGATAGTGATGAGGATCTCAGCTTTTACCAAGCCAGCCAAGTCTTCATTAGTGATTATAGTCCTTCACTTTGGACAACCATGCAAAGGATATGAAACAGAAAAACAGCAGCAAACTCTGCAAGGAAAAGTATATTCCTAAAACTTAGCTTTTATACCCAGATAACAACAGAAATAATTTCACATACCCAATTCTATTAGTATATATCTTCAACCAATTCCTCACATGATTTCTGCCCACCTTTGGACTGCTCCAAAGGGTGAAAGTGAGAAAGCGTGATGAACAAACAGATCAGAGATCTGGATGAAGAACAGAGCCAAGAACCTAGGAACAGTGTTCTTTCTACAACCAGTTATCTCCCATTTTAATTAATTGAACATTACTGTGTTTTTAATGTGTGTGAAGAGATTAGAATCCCTTTGTTTCAGTTGCGGCACCACAGAATCACTCCCTTGGAATCTGTAAGGTCTGTATAGCCAACAAGAAAAGCAGCTTTAGGCTCAACCATCAGCACTCAAAAGTAGTATTCAAGTCAGAGTCAGATCCCAGTTGCTTAGGCAAGAAGAATGTGGAGCAATTTTTTTGGAAACCAAGCAAAGGATGCCCAGGGCAGGGCACAAGTTTGTGAGCTATGCAGTTATGGAGAGCGATCACAGAGATGGCATTTCATCCTTGATGTTTCTCCTGCTTCTTTCAGTTCTGCTGGACTTTAGGATCAGACCTACATAATCTTGGTGTGCTTCAGGATTCATTATTGCCCATTTGGACTTAATATCTTCCTTAAAGGTGATCCTTGTTAATTAAAGAATATATTCTTTAATCCAGCTGGTATCAGCAGTACCAGAGAAAGAATTATGGGCTGTGGGAGAATTTTCTCCCTAGCAGGGCATGAGCTGGTAAACATCAGAGCTCATGCTGGGAACTGTCCTTGGGCTGTCTTGGGCTCAGGAAACCAAGCTGTAAACAATGAGCACCCTACACACAGCTGCAGGGGGCTGAGCTTGCCATCCTGCAGGGGTGGACACCAGGGATTGTTTTGATACAGAGTGACCTATCGGTACCCTGCACATAACTCTGAGCCAATCTGTACCTTCCACTTGTGTCAACCTCAGCTAGTTGTGCAGACCTCTTCCAAATGGCATATAAACCATTGTGCTTCCTTAATAAAGAGTACTGTACTGCTAGCAGCTAACTGAGTCAACTCGTCAGTACCCCGATCTCGCCTCTGCTGGCTTCCTGCTTGCTGCAATGGGCACCATATTTTATATAATAAATTGGGTTTTTTTTAATCTTTCTCTTGGGAAATAATTATTTGTTCTTTGAAATGTTAGCATTCACTTTTACCATTAGAGGGCTGTGTTGTTTTTTACTTCTTCGTCTGTATACTTATTCATATCTGTCAAGAGCTACCTGTAATAACATAACCATGATACATCCAAGTGTCTTACCTTTCACCCAGTAAGTGTCTTGTTTACTATCAATATCAGGACTAAAATAGGAAGAGATAAAACAGTAAGTGTTCCATAAAATCCCTTTTTACACATAAACACATTTATCTGTAACTTCTCCAGTTTAGGATTTATTACCGTTTCATCTGATACATTTGGGGTTCTGACCATCAGCATCAGATAATGGCACAGTTTGAAGAGGGAGAGGGAGGAAGGAGGAGGATTGCAATAGTTCATACTTTCTATCAAGAGGAAATCATGCTTTCTGCTGAGAAACAATTAAACCCAAAGAGATCTGCAATGAATTCATACAGACAGATCAATATTTTTATACATGAGCATGTTTTTTATGTCTAAGCAATTCCATCAGGGATTTTTTTATGGCAGTGACTGTACTGCATTTTCTGACCATTAGGAAGCACAAATGCTTAAAAACTTATTGAGTTATCACCATCTGTGTGCTAGTTTGAGCCTAGCTGGGATGTTTTGGTGAGAAGAACTAGATAAGAGGCTGAGAAATGAAAACAATGGTGAGGTCTACTTCGCTCACAGTCTTGCTGAGATGTGTAAAGAAGAAAGGCAAAACAAAAGATAAAGTCACTTTGCTCTGCACTTCGCTGGGCACTTCAGTCTGGGCTGTTCTCTTAGCTTTTTGCCTGCTGGGGAGAGCTGGGGCTGCTGGCTGNACCCAAACCATCACAATCTGATAGGGAGGTTTTTGCACAGTGGAGTTAGCAGAGATGTTCTTCAGTTAGAAACCTAGTTACCACCCCTGGAGGTGTTCAAAAACAGACTGAATGAGGCACTTAGTGACATGGTCTAGTTGATTGGATAGGGCTGGGTGATAGGTGGGACTGGATGATCTTGGAAGTCTCTTCCAACCTGGTTGATTCTGTGATACACACACACACATGCACACACACACGCACGCAAAATAAGATGAAGTAGATAGCACTTTCCAAAGTTATTCAAGCAATGCAGTAGTAAATCGAACTTTGTACAACATGTGGTTTTATAAAAAGACAAAATTATTTGATATTTGCCATCAGAGTGAACTCACTGGACTTTGTTAACTGACCTATCTCACGCATCTAGATTAGAAAATGTCAAACCATTGACTGCCTCTTCTCTGAGCAGTGAGTATCAAAACAGCACTCCGCTGTCTTCCTGGGCTTCAGGGGACATTTTCAAAGACTAAAATGACGCAGAGATCATGACTTTCATTATCTGAGATAGAAATTGTTTCAGAGCTTAGGGACATTAAATGTTCTGATGAAAAAATTCAATCAAAACATCTTGTCAACCAGGGCACACACATGAAAAATTATCATAGCTCTTCATGAATATATCTAGGTTCTCAGTTCAGCAAATCTTTAAAGACACAATTATGCCTCTTGATGCTCAGGAAGACATTTTAAGAGAACACAGTAGCCATCTAGAGAGGCACAAATGTTGGAAAAGCTATAAATTCAAACCTTGATATTCCACATCAAAATTAAAAAACAAAAAAAATTCTTTGTAAATCCAGTTGCAAAAGCCACCAATATGTTTTGTGCAGCCAGTAGGAAAGTTTGCTCCTTAAAAGTGCTGCCCTTCTGGGTTTACATTCTAGTCAGAGTCCCTAACACTTCTCTCTCCTCACATTTGGACATGTAAAGTAGCTTTGTGTAGAAATGGCATGGCAGGCATATAGACCTCCACTGAAGGCTTAGAGAAAATGACAGAACAAAGAACACCAAGTTACCTGTTGTCCTTTTTGCTTCCTAATATTAGACTATTATGCTAGTTTGAAGCTAGCTAGAATGTTTTGGTGAGAAGAACTGGATTACAGGCTGTGAAAGGGAAACAATGGTGATTCATTCATAGGCTTGCTGAGAGGTATAAGAGTAAGAATCCAAATATAGTTGGGAGTTGCACTCTGTCCAGGCTGTGGGCTGTATATCTCTCTAACCTCACCTTCTGTCTCTCTGATTAATACACTTCCTTCCTAACCCCCCAGCTGACCCTCCATTCTTCCTTGGGGCACAAGGCAACATCTGGGGTAAGGTAGAGGGGTGGGAGAAGGTGGAAGGGTGGTTGGGAGCCCCTCCTGGAGACTCAGGTTTCTGGGAGGGCTGTTGTGTTTCTGTATTACCTTTTAACTTCTATATTTCTGTATATAGCTATATATATACTGTAAATATCTGCTTCTATATTGTGCTAAGCTGTAAATATAAGCTTCATTCAAATTTCCAGACTCAGCTGAGACTAGAGTCTGGGTGATTTCCAAAGTGTGGGGGGTGCATAACACCCAAACCACCACAACTATGCAATAAGAAACACAGCTTTCATAAAAAAAGACATACATTTAACTTACCTTCCTAACATGTAGAGCAAAGCACATCTACCATGAGCCATGGCATTTATTTTTATGTGCACTAGCCACACAAAGCCATGGGAGAGGACAATAGCCAAAGCAAAAAAAAAAAGTAAAAAAAAAAAAACCAAAGAATGTCCTTACTGATTGTTGCCTGAAAACAAATCTATTTTTTTGTTTTTGACTGACAGCATGCTAATATACAGATTAACTCCCTCTTGTCATTATTGGCATAAATGCTAATGTGTCCTTTTAACACTTGTTGTGTCACAACATTACAGACTCTTCTAGAGAAAACTTTCATGAACAGTTGATGGAAAAATTCTCCTGCCCCTCTGCCCTGGTGAGACATCACCTGGAATATTGAGTTCATTTTTGGGCTCCCCAGCTCAGGAGAGGCAAAGATCTACTTGAAAGAGTCCAAGGGAGGGCTCCAAAGATGATTAAGGAACTGGAGCACCTGCCCTCTGAGGAGAGGCTGAGGGACCTGGGGCTTTTTGGTTTGGGAAGACTTAGAGGGCATATAATCAATGTTTGTAAATATCTGAGGACTGGGTGTCAAGAGGGAGGGGACAAACTCTTCTCAGTTGCACCCTATGATAGGACAAAGGGCAATGGGTATAAACTACAGCACAGGAAGTTCCACCTCAACATTGAGGGTGACCTTATAGCTACATTTCAACACAAGAAGGAGACCTACAGCAAGGCTGAGAAAAGAAGGGTTTGTAGTGATAGGATAAGGGGCAATGGCTTTAAATTGGGGAAAGGTAGATTTAGGTTAGACATAAGCAGGAAGTTCTTTACAGTAAGAGGAGTAAAATACTGAACCACGGATGTGGTTGAGACCCCGTCTCTGAAGACATTCAAGATCAGACTCAACGTGGCCCTGAGCAGCCTGTTCTAGTTGGAAGTGTCCCTGCTGACTTGCAAGGCATTGGACAAGATGGTTTTTGAGATTCCCTTCCAACTCCATGCAATCTGTGAATCTACAAGTATGAAAAAAACAAAACAAAGAAAGAAACCAACAAAATCCTGACAACTGTATTAACAGAGGAAGGAGAATAGAAGGGAAATCAGGAAGAGCAGATCTGTAGAAGGGTATCCTGTATAGAGTGGGAGTGAGACAAGAAAGTGCATACATGACCTTAAGTGAGCTCCCGAAGACTTTTATTAAAAAGTACCTAAAAAAGAAATATAGCTAGTGATTGTCAGTGACAAATGTCAAAGGGGAGCTGCATACAAGATAGACACCTAAACTAGAATACTTATGAACAAGACTCTTCTGGGAGGACAGTAGATAAATATTGCATAGTACATTTTTGCCTGCAGGACAAGGGAGAGACATAGTATGGTAGGAAAACCATGAGCACAGACCTGCTGCAAAGGTTAAAAGTTAAGTTTAGATAAACAATGAAAAATTCATCAGTAGGCCAGTATCAAGAGAATGTGGTGGGAAATGGAAAAAAAATACTTTAAAAAAAAGTCATTTCTTTCTGTTTTGTTGCAGTTCACATATAAAACCGAAGAAGGGAAATTTTAAGATCAAATAACAAAGACTAATCTAGGCTATGCCAGTGAGTGTTTGTCATCTTATTATTTCTGGATCTCAAATTCATTGCTCAGGACTTTATATTTGGAAAGAAATCTGACTCAGAGTGAAGTAGGTATAAAAGTGACTCAAAAGGGAGCACACTGGGAAGGAAAACACTAGTGCTCTGTTTCTTTGGGATGAGAATGTATCTCCCCTTCTATAATGATAGTTGTATAAGATGGCAATTGATATTTTCAGAAGTAAGCTCTATGTCTTCTCAAAGCCCTCCAGTTTGGCCACTATCCTTCACTACCTAGATGTTGTTCCATGGTTAGTCCATAGTCACTTCAAATCCTTCTAATACGTTTACCATTGATACATTCAGTGTCACTTGCCATTATTGTCTGCTACCATGTCCTCTTTTCTAGTCCTGCATAACAAATTTTCCATCATTTTCATGAACCATCACATGAAATTCTTACCAGAATATTTCAGAAATTTCCTTACAAGATTCTTCAAGCAGCAGACACAATGTCTAAATCACTGATTTCTGGGCATTTCTAAAGACAGTGAAAATGAGAGGCTGATGCTTATTTCTGAAATAATTTCTTCTTCCATTTGGTTAGAAGCCTCATGGTGCCTGTTTCTCTGAGCTAGTATTGCAGCCTGTGAAATATCTCATTCTCAATACCAATAGCAATTCTGCAACCACACTTCACAGCCTGTCACATAGGGAGGATTTGTCTTCTGCACTTTCACTCATGCACAGTTAAATGTTCAGTCTTTAAACAGGTTTTCTAGGTTGCTTTTATAATTCCTGGAGACAGAAATATACCTTCTACCCTTGGCTGTGACACAGGAATTGTACCTGGGGACTTCCAGAATAGTAAGTTATTTCTTGCATGTTTATCTTGATAAAAATATACTGAAAGTGCTGCTCTAGGAATTCTGTAATATGTAGACAAGGTGAGAGCATTACATTGAGAGCAACATATCTCAGAAAAAGTGGAAATAGGTTTTAAGTTTATTTTTCATTGTAATAGTTGGGAGCATGTTACGAAAACATGCAATTACTATTAACTACATTTTGAAGGTATTCTGGCTAAACAAATAATAATGTTAAAAACCTGAACAAATTAAGTTTAGTGTTAGTGTGTTCTCAACGTTTTTTTACAAATTATAGGGATAAAGAACTTTGGTTTGGCCTTGCTGACAGTTCTGTAGGAATTAATTTGGACTCTTTTTTTTTAAATCTACTATTCCTTTACAGGATAATAAATATCAGCCCTCAGAGTTACTGTACAAATAAATTAATTAGTATTTATAAGTCACATATTCTAAAATTATAAGGAACATATAAAAGCAAACACATTTTCTAGGAGGTAATGTAATGTTTTCAGTGCTGCTATTAGGTGTGCAAAAAGAGTTATAATTAGAAAAGCAAGAAATTTTTATTTCTTTCAGTTCAAAACTCCAACCCCCAGAAAATAAAAGTTGATACTAATTAACAAATAATTAGTGTATAATAAAAATAGTTTATGTTAAAAGATGCATTTCCCTAGGCTTGTGAACTTGAATTGAAATTCTGGGTTAGGAATATGAAGTATGGAAACTTCTTACAATGTACTATCTAGTAGTGACTGAAAAAAGTGAATCAAGAGTCAGGTTTGTATCTGAAGGGACATTAGAAGTACTCAGCAGATCAGTATTGCTCAGTGCCTTTTCCCCTCTTAATCAAACAAACAAGAAACACCAAAATCAAGAGAAGGAGAAAGAAATAGCAGTTTGTACTGATCTAGCAATTGCGACTGAAAGCATAGAATATGAACAGCAAGGAGGATTCAAAGTTACTCTGCAAGTTTTAGCTTCGGGCTTGGAGTTTAAAAACTGTGAATGCAAAGTTAGGTTTTTAAAGTCTTCTCTCCAGTCACATGCTTGCTTGATTTTCCTAAACACTCAGAACCCAGCATCTGCTGATGACATGCATGGCTGCAAAAGCAACATTTATATATTCACTATTTGGACATCCTCTGTCCCATTGCTTTGTTCTTAGTGACTTTGAAGTCTGTGGTAGCAGTGGGCATTCAGAAATTTGGTAAATGATATCATTGCTTAAATATAGTCTTCAAAGTCAAAGTTAAAGTTGCAGGTTTCGGTGAGAGTTGCACAGCAACAGAGACAGGGGAAATTCTCAGTGCTGAAGAAATATTCCTAGCCTGTAGTGCAGGCCTTGTTGCTGGAGCCGAAAATAGTGGAGATATGATTAGAGATAACGAACTTCTCCTTAGAGAAAGGAAATATTGGGGAAACAAACCATAAAGAATAAAAAGA